>WSFP011416814.1:0-23599 GCA_009831015.1 Picea engelmannii
CGCCAGCCCCATGTATGATAGACAAGGTGCTTGTAGTGATCAAAAGGATAGGGGATTGGTACTTGTTGGAGCATGGCACATACATCAGAATATACAGAGCCACCAAAGCCCCACATTTGCTTCCCCGATTTGTGTCAGACAAGTTGGTACTCCAAGAAGTGGCTTATCAAACAATGATCAATAGAGTCGGGGCAATGCTCTACCGAGATAAGAAAGCAATCTGGCCCCCACTCCCATTGTGGATTGGCTCGTACTCATTCACAAAGACTAAGCAAGCCCAAGATGAAGTGGATGTGTTACTTTTGTATCACTTCGGAGAAGAGAGATTCAAAAGGCACAACCCAAGTCGTCAAAGAACACTTTAATAATCTTGGCATCCCATGGGAATACACTTCGACCAAATGGGAGGAAGAGGAAGTCCATTGCGATGTCGGGACATATGATGAGGTCATCGCAAGGAAACAAGGCAAGCCCCTAGGGAGAATCACATATGAAGAAAGAGCTCGCAAAATGGCGAGGAAGAAAGCAGAAGAAGAGGCAACAACTAAAGCATCCGCTGCAACTACATCCCCTCAGTTTGTATCTGTGGAAGAAGAAGAAGTACCAACGACAAAAAATAAGAGGAAGAAAGAAAAGGCCCACAAGAAGAAAGAGGATGTTGCAGAAAAGAAAAGAAAAATCGGGAAAGCTAAAGCTAAGGAAAAAGTTGATGCAGCAGTAGCTAAAGCATAAGCAAAAGCAAAGGCGACTACCGAGAAAGAAGTTGAACAGAAGGCAGTAGCTGAAAGATCCACATCAGAAGTGGCAGCAGCAACAGAAGCAGCATGGAAAGCAGCAAATGTGGCTGCAGAAAAGGTAGTTGAGGAGGAACAACGCAAGAAAGATGAAGAAGCTCATAACAACAATGCAACTCTGATGGACACCGATATCCCAGAGATATCAATAGGATCTGGGGCTTCGCACCCCATTCAAACCAAGCAAGGTACCCAATATGAAGAAGTTCAAATATGATAAGGTCACGGGTAGGATTGTACAAGTGTAAATAAGGAAAGTGTCAGTCACGAGAGGCAATCCAATATCAGTACCACATAGATCTCGATAACAAAAAACGAAGTGAGGATCCAATCTCTATAGCCTATGTTAGCACTGCTTTCACTACAGCGACAAAAAATAATGTCAAGAACTTATACCGCCAAAATCTACAGAAGGACGCTAGAATCAGAGAGCTGGAAGAGCAGCTCAAGCAATTAAAGATAGATGAGGACAACTTGAAAGAGTTCAAGGCCAGTGCAGAGAAATTCAAGGCAGAACTAGAGGAACCAATCACAGACATGTATGCCCACTTGCACCTTTTTCAACAGAAGACAACCACCATTATGGAGCAACATAGCCAAGTACATACCAAGAACACCCAGTGCCTCATTATCTGGGAAGGTATAGGCGATATTGATAGATGGATCATCGAGAACCCAGAGACGTCGGTCGAGCTTCCTCTTCCTTCTCGCGTTGAAAGAAAAATTGATTATGCTTCATTGGACCGATGCCAATAGGCTAGATAGAGAACATATAAAGAGACAACCGGCTCGATGGAAATCTATTCACGACTGCACAAAGCGACACAAGATTTGACACGAAAGTGTCGTCTCCCTCCCCTGGAACAACTTGAAAATACTCTCACAATGGAACAACTACTCGAGAGGATACAACAGAGAACAAGTCGCGGGCGAGAGATAATCGAGTCAGCCACCAAGGTGACGATGGACTTGATTGAACATCATCTCATACACCCTACCAAAGTCCACACCATGATCCAAGCATCCATGGCTACCTTAGCAAAAAATATGCAGACTCTCAATGACAACACAACCATGCACGAGGTCGCTCTTGAAGAACCGTCATATCACAGGGTCATATTGCTCTACGATCAATTAGAGATTTGGACACCCTACATCAGGGATAAGAACACATAGACAAGACAAAATAGCAAATTCGGATTTGTTGTTAACTATATTTTATTTTGTCTTTTTCCAACTACTTTCAGTTTCGCTTTTTTCCTCACACGTGTCAATAGTTAACGGGCAGAAGTTAAACAATTTTGTAAACGCTTCTTGAAGAATGCAAGTCATCTTAAAGAGTTAGTAATAGTTGTATAAATAAATAAAGAAGGCCATTTTGTAGGGGCTCTTCGAGCATTGTACAAACTCAAGAAACTATTTTCAAAGAGAATGTTGTGTTAACTAATATTGAGAAGCCCTCCGGGCCATTTTTGATAGAGAGAACAATTGTTTGTAAATGGTGGCTAACTGTCAACTTTTTTCAGCAGATTATTTACTATTTACAATGTGTTGCAAGGATTTAATGTTGTTCATAGATTATTCTTAAAGAAATTGTTATTTTTCTAACAATTGTGTTATTCTTTCTCATGTTTATGTCCTGGGCATATGAGTTGTTGATGTATGCAATACTATGACTTAGATTGTTCTGGTTATACATGTGTATACACGTGTCTTCTAGATTTGTATCTTCATAACAACTATATGATTAGAGTATTTTGCGAAGTTTAGTTTCATTTCAGCTCATACGGTTACAATAATTTGCTCCTAGCTAGGATAGGATAGTTTAGAGTAGATTAGATTTCTTTTATGCTTTTAGATAGTTGTCATCTACATCTTCATTTGCATAGCCATCCAACCATCCAACCTCATAACCAGTAATGGCAGCTGGGCCAAAATCCAAATGGCTCTTCTAAACCAAACGATCATAGTCTAATCGGGACCGTGTAGTAAGGAGTACCCCTTACTATTGCATGGAATTTCTGCCCCGTCAAAAGATATTTTTTACTTTAAATGAACATTCATCAATCTTTCATTAACTTTAAAACAGTAAATGCATGTAAACTCAAATCACAATCCACAAAGTTTAATTTGGAAACCCTTGTGAAAGAAAACCATAAAATCTTGTCTTTATAAATGTCTATAGGCACCAACCTATTATTACAAAGCTTGTAGGAACCAACCTACTAGAGATACCAATCTCTTCAGTTGAGCATCAACTCAGCAAAATATTTTGTAGGCACCAACCTACTAGAGACATTAATCTCCTTAGTTGAGCACGAACTCAACAAGATATTGTGTAGTCACCAACCTACTAGAGACACCAATCTCCTCAGTTGAGGACCAACTCAGTAAGACATGTATAGGTATCAATCTAAGATCTTCATACACAGAGTACTTTTGACTTCAACAACATGCTTCATACCTCATGTATTTCATAGCATCATCATACCCTTAACTTTCATGATCCAACGTCTCTCCTTGCTTCATACCCCAAACATAGCTTCAAACCCTAGTCAGGTTTAGCCTTCATGCCTTAGTGAACCTCTTAGCATCATTCCCAGAATATAATTCCAGACTGCAACGTCACAACCTCAAAACAACGCACTTTGCAACATCATAAACCTTAGTCCTTCATAGTGCACCCTTAAAACTTCAAGAAAACTCCTCTTGCACCTTTAGACCCCAAGAATACTCCCCAACCCCTCTTGCATGCCTCAGATCTCTTTTGCGCACTTGTACTTGCTTTCTTGCTTGGATACACTTCAAATGCACACATCTATCATGTACTTATAGTGTTTTTGTGTTCACTTATGGAGCCGACTTGTAAAATTGGTTGGGTCAACCTGTACTTTTTCACTGAGCTGACCTAACATAATCTTTTATATATCCTCATGTCTTGGAATAAGATTTTCAACCATATATCATATGCTCCCATTTGAGCTAGATCTTCAAAGTAAAAAGGCCTTCAAAAATAGGGTATCCAAACTAAGCATCAAAAATCCAAAAACAATATTTTCAACAATCTCCATCTTGCAATCTTTATCTTGGACATTTGTAATCTCTCCCTATCTTTGACATCACTAACAACAATATTTCCAACAAATATATGGACCCATTGGTGGTTTCATATGCCATGAACAAGCCAAAGTTCTTAACACTAGGCTCCAAAAACAAGTCTACGGTCAACTTCTCAAAGAACTTGAAAGAGTTTGTGTACATTAGAGTTTGGGGGTAGAGTGTTATGTTAGTGCATAAGGTACATCAATCTTTTGGATCCTTTTTTAGGCACCATGGCCCCGACAATAAGATCAATGATTATCCTCTCATGGTCAACATTGACAACCTATCATCTTGGGATACCCATCCTCCATAAGCTTAGGCCGAAAAAGCCTCCACTTATGCCAATAATGATGGGTGGGTTCATATTGTATGAAGTACTCCTCAAATGCTCCTAAGTCTTGAGGCGTATTGACTTGTTTATGGGGAATTTAACATGGTGGAAGCCCATGACAACAAAGAAGGGTTATTGCATGTGAGAATGTCGAAAGAGCAGCCAATGCCCTAGAATGGACTCAAGGTCAAGTTGGCTCATTTATGACCCCGATAAATTCAAGGAGAATGGTTCCTCCAAGCTTTAGTATACATGGTTCAACTTTCGCAAAGACACAAATGGTTTTGAACAAGCTAGATAGAGCCATGTGATCATAATAGAATATTTTTCAAATTAATTGTCAAGGGGGTCTGTCAATGCAATTAATTGGAAAGATGACCCTCTCTAATCATAAATCTATCATATTTTCCTTTTCACAGGGAGCTAATTAAATGTGCATTCAAAATATGAAAGTTGTTTTGAATGTCTCCCAATCAGTGTTACCAACATCTCGATAATATCTCAATGTTGGCGATATTATCTTCAAAATCAGGGTCGGCGATATTTTCTGATATTTTCATTCTTACAACATTGTTTTTCATTCTTACGACATATTTCGATATTTTCCCCGATGTTGCCGATATTTTCGTTTTCAGACCCTCGACGATATTTTGTTGATGTCGATGTTTGCAACATTGCTCCCAATTACAACACCCAAGTTGTGTTAATGTCATCTCCAAGATTTGGAACCTTCTCCCCAAGACCAAAGGCTCTTAAGACTGGATTATTTGGTGGGGTGATACTACCAACCGTGTCAGTGCCTTTCTAGGGAGATATGAGCATCAAATTACTTTGATTAGGAGAAAATGCCATAGGATTGTTCAAAGAATAATTAGAGCTTAACCAAATGATGAGGAATTGCAAGCCTGGGCTACCAAGTTGAAGGGAGGCTAAAATTAGGTGGGACCAAGGCACATAACTCCATGCTCGATTGCACTAGCTAAAATCTATAGATAAGGAAACCAAGGCCTTTCTCAAAGCTTTGGCTACTATGCAAGCATTTAAAGAGAGTGACCATCAAATCAATGGGAGGTTACATCACAAAAATAAAAGAGATTGAAATTGAATTTTTAGCTCATTATAGAACTATCTTCCAATCTAAAACGCTGACAACAAGGAAATGGCCATGCAAACATGCCTCAATGTTGTACCTCATAGGCTATCCTTGAGCACGAGAAGTCACGATAAAGAATTGACTTTAGATGTGTTGACAATAGCCTCAATGATGGAGATCTCTAAAGATAAATAGCCAAAACTAGATAGTAAGTTTTGTGAGGCCACATGGCACTTTATTGGGCTTACCCTGCATCAAGTGTACAAGTATAATTAGATTCATTCCTAACCTTAGTGACCCTAAGTTGATAACAAGTTGGAGAACTATCACCTTACTTAATGTCTCTCACAAGATCCTAGCCAAAGCTATGGGGGTGTGAATTAAGCACATCTTCTCCATGATCATTCAAGCATATCATTATTCATGGCCACTTCATCCTTAACAATGCCATTACTATTTGAGAAGGAATGGAGTGGGCTAGATACTTATGGTATGATGTATTATTGATCAACCTTGATTTTGAGAATGTTCATGACAAAGCGGAGTAGCCCTTTACCCTAGCCATACTTAAGTCGTTGGGATTTCACCAAAGTTTTAGAAGTGTTGTTGAAACCCTCTCCTCAAAGGCCTCAATGTTTTATCCATAAATCAAGCTAATCTAAAGAAATATGGCTTTTCAAAGCAATCAAAAAGGGATGTTCCTTAGCCACAATGTTGTATGTTATAAATGTCAAAGCCCTCGACTATCTCCTCCATAATAGATTGGCTCGGGAGTTGATCAAGGAATTTCCACTACCAAGACCTAATTCACGTTTGATGGCTAATAGCCACTTTGTTGATGAGTCATTCTTGACCATCCCGGAGGACAAGTGTTCTTTGGCTAACACAATTTGTTTGTGTGCAAATCTATTTTGAGACTTCAAGCTCCAACATTAAGGACAACACAACGCTTCAAGCAAATCAAAGGCAATATATTTGAGTAGCCCATCGCACGAGGATGGTCTTGGATCCAATCAAGCAGGTATTCAACTTACTAGGGAATCCCTTTGCTTTCTGGGCTTGTCCTAAGGCACAAAAGGATATGATGATTCAAAGAATTGAAAATAAAATAGACAAGTGGATCATAAAGACACTGTCTTTGATGGCTAAATTTTAGATCTAAAGTAAAGTAATGGTTGTCACTCATGTATGTTACTCATCTTGTTGGGTCCAATCCATTGGTGAATATCAAAGATTGGAAAAGCTTTTGAGAAATTTTTGGGCAAACTCTAAAGGCCACAAAGGATTTCACAAGGTCCACTGGTCCCCATGTTGCCTACCTAAGGATTGAGGAGGTATGGGAATAATCTACACTCACACCCAAGCCCAAGCATTGTGTGCAAAGTGCATCATCCAAGGGATGGATGGCGATAAAACCTAGGTCCTATGAGTTTGTCACAAACTCCATATGATCTTAGTAACAAAATAAAAGAGCAAGATGTGGAACTACCTCCCTAAGATGAGTGTTGTGAATATAAGTTGTAGTGTGCCTTCTCTAACGAGCATGCCATGGCTATCAATGGTGGAAAACACAAAAAGGTTGTGTTTTGCTAGGAAATTTTACATTGAAATCTAACACCTTGAGAAGATGAGTGTTGTGAATATCAGTTGTAGTGTGCCTTCTCTAACAAGCATGCCATGGCTATCAATGGTGGAAAACACAAAAAGGTTGTGTTTTGCTAGGAAATTTTACATTGTGAAATCTAACGCCTTGAGAAGCATACCCCTTCCTTGTTAAGTGAATTTGGAGTTAAGTCATATTGTACATCTCCACATTGACCAGCAGAAAATAATCCTATTGTACCCCAAGATACAACTGCCAATTATAGTGGAAACGGTTGAAAGTTGGAACCTCAATTAGTCAGCCCATATTGAACATAGATAACAAAACTTCTCTCCTAAGACCATTTACAGGTAATTGAAGGTTGGACTAAGGGGTCCACAATTCTAGTAGTGTGGCTCTAACAAGGGCATCTTAAACAAGCTATAGTGTTATGGGCAATACCAATCAACTAGTGATGTGGCATTTAAATAAGCCAGCTAGGTGCCGAGCTGCACTGATATACAGGAAAACACTTCAGTTGTAAAATTTAGGATATTGGGATTAGTGGTGTAAGAAGGCACCACATAAACTATGATAAAAATTCCATACACGGTCTGTGCAAACCTCCAAAGCCACTGTCAAAACACAGATGCCTTATATGCAAATATATGTTTGAGCCCTAAACTTTCACAGTGCAAAATCAAAATCTTACCCAGATTACGTGGTGTATGGTTGCTCCCTAGAGTCCCTAAACACCTATAGAAAATGTTATGCAATCTCATTTGATCAGGAGATTAGCACAAAAGAAAAAACTAGTAAAATGGACAACAATCCAACTAAAAGATATGGATGAATTAACAATTCATGACACCATAAAAATGATTCTACTAATCAGAGCAAAATGGGTCCAATAACATTTCAGAATTACACAAACCACTTGAGCTAGATTATAAGGACAAAACAATAACCTCCTATGTCAAGGTACAAGAACAAGATTAAAAATGACAAAAGAAGCAAAGAAAACAGGAATTATTAGCAAATGTACATGGTCATTGAAATTGTAGTGATCAACATATTCTAATCACTAATCAGAAACTAATGTAGAGAGCTGTGATAACTACTTCAGCACATAGGAATATTTTTACAGAAGAAACCTTACTAAGGATTTCCTGATAAATGCCTAATGGAAAATTCAAAAATATTGGCTAGACATGCAAATTTTGAATATAATAAGCATTTGAAAACAGTGAACATGCATTGAAAGTTAGTCACAGGAATACAGCTTCCTCTCCAGTGTCCAGACTACACAAATATAGCACAAATATATATTATTCTGCAAATATCTCTGAAGCTGTCCTAAGGTAATCTCAGAGTGGACAAGTTTCAACTTGTTTATTATACACAACCATCTTGTAAAAAGAAAAGGAAAAAGATTGAAAGGAAAGATATATGCAAGTGATACATATGCTGAAACAAAGAGAAAAGCTAGAATGCATATTTTATGTTTCAGCACTCTAGAATTTTATTGTTTGTAACTAGAAATATTGATTTGAGGGAAACGAAAAGCAAAGCACTACATCTTTGCAAAACTGCTCATCAAACACTTGGTAAACAGGTTTGAATAAAGAGGCTCAAGTAGGCCCAGTCTCTCATTAACAAGCCATGTACTATCATTCTAGTTATATATTCATATTAAATATATTTCAACATATAAAAAGAGGCAGCTGTGCATCGATCAAGCTACCGAGATGCATACCATTTAAACAAATCATAAAACCTCTGACTTTTGGCAGATGTACAAGCCAACAAGGAATTAATCCCCAGTTTGTATGTTAAAGTTGCCCGCAGTTTCCATGCAAACAAACCTGTACCAAGTAAGAACAAACAGGCATGCAGATTCACTACAACTAAGAAATATTTGCTCTAAGGTGTCCCAATCGTGACAGTGATTTTCAACACTGCATTAAAGCCATGACAATGTTAGTGAATTTCCAAACTGTTTGCAATCTCCTTACAACCAAACAAAATTACGTCTCCCTATAACAAATTCATCCTGCAGAGGATCAAAACAATATTAATACAGGTGGAAAGCACAATATGCAATCAACCTTTCAAAATGTTCAATCAAGATGAGCCGATCTCTAAACTGATAGGACACCATTAAACTATCGAAAGAATATTTATGATGAAAAAATAAGAAAAAAAACATCTTATATAATATATACTACCAAAGGATCAGAGCACATATCATCGATGACTTTGCTTTCCAGAATATCGTGAGGAGACCCAAAATCGAAGTTTTGGATTTGTTTCCTTTTTGAGAAAATCGCAAGCATTAAACTTCATCCACTACAGAAAAATACCATAAATTCAGTAATGTGTATGCTCAAAGCATTGCAATAACTCCAGGTTGCCATTATTTCTTATAGTATGGACAAGTGTTTTAGCCATTTACCACATGTAAATGAATGACGAGTCAAGTTAATGTAAGAATTTTGTCTGCTGAAAACAAAGTTACTAATCTATGAGTCATCCAGTTGAGAGCAATTTCAAGAAATATTGAAATTATCTGACTCATGATACACACAAGAAGTTTCTGGACTCAAGAAACTGAGAGTTCTAATTGGTTATCCTCTATCAAAAACTCTTAATTTGATAATCATCACTATGATGAAAGTTTTATCAATACTTACAAGCCCTTATTCACTTGAAACAAATTGACAAAGAGCGCATTGTGGATGAATTTTCTATCATCAATATTTAAGATGTAAAGAACTTCACATCAATTAAATAGATACAAGTGCAAGCATTCAATTAAGTTATATATGGTTCAAGTGTCATACAAAAAAATGCATATCTTGAGGACCATAAAAGAAACTCTACCAAGTGATCTGGCAAAGCAAGTGACTAATCATCACCAGTAAACTGAAAGAACCCAACTAAATACTTATAATATTAACTGCTAGAGCTGCAAAAAAATTGTATCACAACAGATATTATATAATAAACTTTTCCCTCTCAATGCTCCACATAAATACTTATTTACATGCAATCCATGTTTTGACTTCTGTATACTTTACCGACATTTGTGTTCATATAGCAATATTATAAATGAGATTGTTGAGTGCAAAAATTCATGTGAAGACATGAAAAAAATTGTTGGCTCTGATAATAAGTAGCTACAAGTCATTCCTTGAATGAAAGGCCAAGAACTAGATGTGTACTTCATCAAAAAATGGAATGAATGTGAAAAGTCAAAACCAGACAAGCCCAGTGTAAAGCTCCAGGTCATGATCAGAAGCTTTACAAGGATGACTTATGCAACAGACCACCTGTCATCAAACTGACTAAAATACTTAAAAACTAAAAACCTGGACAGCATTAGCAGACAGTATTACTGAAAAAAAAATATCTGAAACTCTCTACTCAAACATCAGCTCATGGTACACAGATTTACCTAAAATATTCCAGCCGCTACAAAAGATTTACAATGCATAAATACAAAATGTGTCAAAACTTAATGACAGTACCAGATTCAACCGTCATTTAACTGTCTTGAACGATTTCTGTTATATGATCAACACAGCATGAGATGAACTTAATTCCACATTAGAATAGTAGGCAGTTCCACATCCTTCAATTGACTGTTCTTTGATTCATTGACTGTCATCTTCCGTAAGCTACAATATCCAATGCAGCAGGCTTTGCAGGCTATGTGAAAATGCTTCAAGGACCATAATGAAATTTTATATTGGAAGTACATCTTACCCACTAGCGCCCTGTTTTTGCACGCTTCATTCCACTGTTGCTGAAAGGAGAAACACTTCCACTCATACGAGGACTTTCTTCTCTTAATGTACCATTCAACAAGGCTAATTCTCTTAGTTGTTGCTTCTTGAAATAGTCATGAGACTCATCCTGGAAAATTGAATCAGTATAGATTGAGAAACGACAGTAACAGAAATCAACAATTAGAGAAACCGCTAAAGAAAATACAAGTTTGAAAGAAAATCACTCCTACCACAGGCTTCAACATGTCTTCTATAATATCACGAGCTTGTTTCAGCTTAGCATCAATTACATTGGCAGGTAATTCGGCCTCAATCAAGATGTGCAAAGATTCTTTTAGATGCTCATAACCTGGCTTGTCCCTAAGATTTTCCTCCTGTAATTGAAAATATTGTTAGTAGTAGAAAATTTTTATCTTAAAAATGGAATAAAATTCTATTAACAGAATATGAATGATTACAAAAGGATTGACAAGGGGATCAGAAGCTAGTTTTCTTATAACAAAATTAAGTGATATTAACCTATTAGTTCAAACAGCCTGGTGGGAAAATGGCAGTAGCAGTAGACATGTGTTTTCATAAAACTATGATTACTTAAATGACAATCGTTTTGATGACCAAAACCATTAACCCAAAATGTTAATAATGGACTCTATATATGTTGAAAGGTTCAAACATTGTTGTCATTACTGTAACATGATGGCCAGATAATTTCTTCTTTAAAGCTACCCACTTCTTGCTGCATTTCACCTCATTCTTCTTCTCAAGAGGCCTCTGTGGGGATTGAACTTATGCCAAGATTCTACAGCATATTCCTGTTTCAAAGGAAAGATGGTGAATTCCTCTTCCACAATAAACTACCAAGCATTTCCAAGAGTCTGCACTATAATCCATATCCACCATAGTTTTCATCACTAGATTCGTCACATCCTTATCTTCCAAGAAAAATTTCCTTTCTAAAAAGCTCTCAAAGTGATGGCAGGTAGAGTGAAGCTTTTCTACAGGTGAGTAATTTTTTTGAACTCTTTCTGCTAGAAACAGGAGGAGCTGCATGCTGGATTAGGATTGCAAAAATTAAGACTGAGTGGATCCTTCCTTTAGCAACAAGATGAGCTCCATACTGACCAAGAAGACATTGTTCATATACAAAGAATAATGTTCCACCTAGTTTCCAGGATGCAGGGACACTGTAGCAGGGAAACACATCTGGGGTGTGTGTGGAAGCAACCCCCAAATTCTAGGAAACATCATAGGGGACATCAAGGTCTCCGACATAGGGAACGCTGCCTAAAATACTAAGAAATATAAATTAAAATATATTAAAATTGAAACATAATTCATTGAAATCTTATACATAAGAATGAGCCAATAACATTCATCATTACATGGAACCAAAGTTATCAAAATCAAAACCAGTTGATGTCCAACCAGTATGGAACCGAAACCAGCTTGTGAATCTGTCTCCTAAAAAATACATTAGAATATGCAAAACTCAATACTTACATGCTATATACATGAGCAAACTTTGCATATTTGGTGTGTAAATGTGTGGACACACCTTTACACACCAAATATGCAAAGTTTGCTCATGTATATAGCCTGTAAGTATTAATCATGAATATAACAAAATGACGCAGAGTGTGAATCACAGTACATATTCGAAATGAAATACATTGACATCAAGGCTCTAAATGGCCTCTAGAGTCCAAAAAAACATTATGCTACAATAGATAGCTACATATCATCAAACCATTGCTTATATTGGGATCCCCGTTATCAATATCGCCATCTGCCTTCTAATCTAGCCTTTGCCTCTATCCTGATCCTCATGTAACATTAATCAACACCATCAATTTCGATGAAACTGCCTAATCCAAGCTTTAAAATATGGTAGAAAAAGCTTAACATGACTAATTACTGATTTTGGATGAACATTTTTGCTAAAAGCATGACAGGGGAGTTCAACAATCAACACCACCAACATCAGGATATATAGAGGGCTTGGTGCTCTTGATTAAATGTCAATCCCATACCCTCATACATGATAGAATCCAATGGAAACGCTGCAATCCTGCCAGTCCTGAAATCCTGAAAACTGCTAAGTCCGCTGAATTCTGAATGGGATATGAAATCCTACTTTCTCCATGCAAAGTCAAATGAGATTGGAACCTCTCAAACATCCTAGAACAACTAATGGCAGTTTTAAAAATTTAAGTAAAATGGTAGAAAAGTAAAGATAAAGGAGAATATCAACTTTTACTTTTATGAATTTAATATTACCAGTGATCACCGGGGAGGGGAGGTTCAAAATAGCAGACTTTGGTTAAAAGGGAGTGAAGGAGCATCTCATTTTTTGAGGGGGGCATTCCCTAATGTGTTTCCTTCTGTCACCCCAAAAAAGGGGACTTGGGGAAACATCCCCCTTGGATTACCCATGTCCTGGGAATGTGGGAAGCGCAAGGAGCACATCCCCATGTAACACCAACAAAGAATGATTGGATTGTATTTCCTTAGACCATATAGATTAACTCCAAGGAGAATTTCATTCTCTCTCCCTTTCCCTCTCCCTCATGATTGATATTCTCTATAGACTTTATCCCTTTTTCTATTGCATCCTGTCAGTTTTTTGTAGCTCGGAGGTACTTCTGCATTGGCAGTGCCCAACATGCGGAAGTGACCGAGAAAATGTCTCTCTCTAGTGACTGTATAAAGTGATTTTATAAAGTTAGGGTCTTTTATTATTTTATGAATAAAAGTGACTGTATAAAGTTTGAGTCACTTAAGTGATTTAAGTGATCTCAACGAGAGATAAAGTCGTGACCGTTAGATCGTGAGAAGCAAGATCTAATCTTGGCCATTGAGATCTATGGTTAGGGTAATTATTCATTAATGAGTTTATAAAAGGATTTTTAGAGAGATGGGCATCATTATTCAATGAGACATTTTGAGGAAAGAGCTTGGAGAAGAAGAGAGGAAATTGGTTGCAGCAGTTAAGGCGCACTTTCCAAGACAAGAAGGTAAGAACGAATCCCAAAGTAAATTTCAGCATTAATTACAGTCCGTACTGCAGATTTGTTAAAACCGTATAGCATTTAGTTTGTTGCCCGTACAGCTACAACTGTGCACAGAAATCGAGGTTGAGATTTGGCACAGAAATCGAGGTGGGTTGCTGCTGTAATAAATCTGTACACAGTACTGTACGAACAGAAATCTGGCACAGATTTCGAGGTATGATTTTCTGAGTGAGAAGACTGTACAGCCATACAGAAATGCAGGCACAGAAATTGAGGAAGGTTGGCACAGATTTCTAGGTGATGGGCACAGTATTTGAGATAAGTACAGTGCATTTAATTGGCTGACAAGTACTGCTGTAATTTCCTGAATTATTCTTTATGAGCTCATAATAAAATTTCTCATTTGAACTGGTTTTCCCCTTGGGGGTTTTTCCAGGGGCTTGGCCCAAAAATCTACTTGTCAAATGTATGAATGATTGCTGTCTACTGTTCATTTATTTCCGCTGCTAAATTTCAGTTTGCTTAGTAATTGTATTTCTGCTCATAAGTCACTGTTGAATGCTGTTAAGTTTGCTGCATTATAGTTGAAGTTTATTGGATGTTGAAACTTGAAATCAGTGTTTACTAAGTGTTTGACATAAATCGAGGTGGGTTGCTGCTGTAATAAATCTGTACACAGTACTGTAAACAGAAGTCTGGCACAGATTGCGAGGCATGATTTTCTGAGTGAGAAGGCTGTACAGCCATACAGAAACTCAGGCACAGAAATCAAGGACGGTTGGCACAAATTTCTAGGTGATGGGCACAGTATTTGAGATAAGTACAGTACATTTAACTGGCCGAAAAGTACTGCTGTAATTTCCAGAATTATTCTTTATGAGCTCATAATAAAATTTATCAGTTGGACTGGTTTTCCCTTCGGGGTTTTTCCAGGGGCATTGCCCAGGCCCCAGATATCTAGTGTCAAATGTAGTGATATTTTGTCTGCTGTTCATTGTTATTTCCGCTGCTAATTTTCAGCTTGCTTAGTCAATGTATTTCTGCTCATAAAGTACAGTAGAATGCTGTTAAGTTTATTGCATTACTGTTGAATTTATTGGAGGTTGAAATCAGAGTTTGCTAAGTGTTTGACGAAAGTCATAAGTAAAATTTTAACACATCCTTCCAATAATTTCATATGTTTCCTACACCCCACCTAAATCCAGTGCCAAATCCATATCCAATCCTTTTGTGATCCTATGATGGATCATGTCACGTGTGCCTGACATAATAACTATCCCACAATCAAACTTCAAAGAAAACCCCCAACAAAGGAACAAGAAGAAGAAATAAACATTTAGAACTAGTTTGAACCCTACAAGGGCCCTAAAATATGCTTCTGTAAGGATACAACATCATATGCAATCTATTGATATGTTTAGAAACTTTAATTAACATTGCAATTTATCAATTATTCTTAAGTGTGAAGCTTTTCTATGCCTTCATCTTTGAAAAAAAACAATATTGGAAAATATGGGTTCACATTTGGAGACAAGACACTCCCATGTCCACACTTCTAGTAACTTTGGTGATTTCCTTTCAAAACACTCAGGTTGTAGCAGGTGAAAAACTCTTTACCAGTCTTTGACCTTTCCAAACTTTTCATCGTGAACCAGGTTGGACCCATAGTAAGCTATGAATATGTTTACTCCAGTGATAAGAGTGGTTGCAGATTGGAGAAGCAGGGAACAAACTGTTCATTGTTTGACATGAATCAATGATGTTTGCAACATCATTTGTTAGCAGAAACTCTTGACTTTTGAGTTCTGCACCCAAACAAGCTACTAGGAAACTCAGGAATAAGGTATCAGCAAAGTTACCAGGATATGGATACCTATCCAGATCCACCAGAATTTTGAAAAGCCAGGATCCAGAAACAGCAGGGAAATGGCAAGTGCAGAAAATATTATTTATATATAAAAAAATTTAAATGAAAATTCAGAGTTTATAATCGAAACCATTCAGGGATTCCAACTTTAGTATTTAGAACTATAAGTTATAACCAAAAAGAGAGTTCTCATGAATATTATGATTAGCCATCCATGGCCCATAACTGATAACCATCATTGATAATGATTAATTTCTAAATCTGAAAACATAAATGAGTGTCTCGTCAGTGATCACTCTACTAATGAGTGTCTCATCACTGATGGTTCCATATCTACTGTGTCTACAGGGAATTTCAAATTGCTGTAAGTGAAAAAAACAGCCTACAGTATACAATCTACAACCACATGACAGTTAAATAAGGGTCAAAAGTTCTATTAGACTATCATCTTGTAATTGACTACAACAGTCCCCTGGGGGTGCTGGTCAAGGCTAGTTGGGAGGACATGGCATGGATGCTTTATACCAGTAAATAATTCAAACTTTCAAAGCAAAATTTCAATAAATAATAAGTGGAGGGCCAACTATAAAGCCTGCAGTAAATATATTTGAATCATATTGGCAACTCATCATTTGGGTGTAATTTGAGAGAACATCACACTTAACTTAAGAGTGATGTTCACACAGATTTAATACAGGACTGAGGATTGGAACATATCCTGATTCCTTATAGATTACAGTCAAGAGAATCCAGGTCAGAGTGGGCTTGCATAGACTTCAGGTGGAGATGGAGCACCAGTGACCGATTGCATAGGATTTGTCAGTTGTGTTGTAATGTTGAGACAGAGCTGCACTTCATCTTCCATTGCCCCTTCTACTACAAGATCCAACAGCGGTACCATTGTCTTTTCGAGGAGATACAAACTCTCTCTAGTTTCTTCAAGGACCCCAACCAGAGATGCTTGGCCTTATACATGCCGGAGGCCCTTAGGCTTTGTTCCCATACTCTCTGACCACCTCCTAGACTAGTCTCCACCCAGATGATCACTTCCTTTTTATGGGGCTTCCATCTACTAGGGGCAGTAAGAGATAGATGGATAGCAACCTTGGCTCTAACTCTAGATCAGTGCAGACTCGTGGGACTATCCCCGCTTCCTGGTGGCCTCAATGGCATTGTCAATCCAGATCCCATCCCAGCAGTCAAACGAGATCACCCAGGCCCCAGCGGTGGTCGGCCTCTTCCAGGCAGCAGCACAGTACGCAATCTAGATACTCCTTTAGGTCCTCCTCTGGACAATCTTCCATCTTCAGTTTTCTCTACTCAGCCTCGAATGTTAGGGGAGCTAGCTCTAGCAGATCTTGATACACTGGCCTTTTGGGCACTCCATATTTTGGATCCATGCACATTGTGAATCCTTCTTTCAGATCTGCTCTCCATTTTTGGAGTTCAAGCTCTCATACTTTAGCTTAGATCAGAATTCACTTTATGTATCTTTTTATAGGAGCCATTTTTTAGCTCCCACTTTGTATCGACATCATTGTACTTGGCAGTCCCATTGACCTACTTCAGTGGTCATTAGTTGGACATTAATAAAATTATCTTATCTTATTAAACCTTAAATATAATGTGAATTCAGTTATGATAGTTATACATTACAGTTACAACTAGTGCATGCAAGATGCACAAGAAGATATTGTAATGTTTATTTGTTAAAATTTTGATATGCTCATTTAACAATAGACAATGTCACATCATTGTCACCCAACCATAGGCATCCACATATGCCACCCCAGAGCACAATAACCTTTTCTTAGATAGAATGATTCCGGCAAGTCCACACTAGAACTAACAAATAAACCATAACCAGAAACACCATTGCTGCAGCAGCAACACAATACCAATAAAGCGTACCTTTACCAAGAGAAGCACACAAGAAGAAGATACCAGAAAGACTTGCGCCCTAGCTGCCATTGCTGCTCCTTAGACTTGCGCCCTAGCTGCTGCCACAGTTCCTCCTTAGACTTGCGCATTGTTTTCTTGAGTGAGTGAGTGTGTCTAAATGAGCTAGGTGCCTCCTTATTTATACTAGCATGTCCAAGTGACTTTTCCAGGTGGGGTCGACTTCTTTTTCTGGGGCCTTCTATTTCTTTATTATTATTCTCCTTGAGCTGACTTCTCTTCTAGGGTTTTCACACATCTGTTTAATGGTTCTCTTACTCCCGGAATATTCTATTCTAAGTACAAAGGTTACACTTGGAGGTTAATACCTCCCGCAGCTACCAAAACATCAACACTCCCTCTTAGCTAGGGAGGTATTAACTAATATTTTCTTCATATAATAGTCTCAAACACATCCATCCATCTCACATGGCATGGGAAAGACTCACATGGTCTTACAGACTAGTCTACAGGTAGCATCACCATAGCCATAGGCTATCTCATGATCAAAACAGATCATGTCACAAGTAGCATGGCCACACAGGCCATCTCATGATCAAACAGATCATGTAACAAGTATCACCATCATAGCCACACAGGCTCTGTCATAGTCACACACACAGACTATCTGATGGTCATGTCACAGTCATGCATTTGGGGCCTCATCAACACATGTAGCATCTCTCTAGTGGGCACAACTTCATCGTCCTCTCGGACCTTATGTCATTACAAGGATTTCATCTAGCTCACACAAAACTAGGCATCTAGCTCATACAGAGCTAGGCAACCATCCAGTTCACACAGAATTTGGAATATGCAGTTGAGCCAGTTTACACATCACTGTGCTACTACCCAATCCAAATGGAGTCTGGGCAACTGCAACTCACCAGCTCACACAGAATCTAGCAACTAGCCCTAGAGCTAGTGCTTCTGGTTGGCACACCAGGCATCCAGCCCACAGTGACTGGGCATCTAACCACGAGGGTTAGGCGATGTAGTGCACACACACTACCCATTTAGCCCAAGGCCACAAAACACCTCCAACCACACAGGTTGGCCCTCCAACTTGAAAAGCTAGGAAACTCACCAGCCCCGAAGGCTCAGCATCTGTTGACCTTGTGCGAGGTCATGTTGATTGGTGCCACAGTCAGTAACGTGTCTGTAAATGACCACCCGCAACTGCCACACTCTGCAAGCTACTGCCCCAAGAATCGCATATGTGACTCATCACTCCCTCTTACGAGGGGCGTCCTTCTGGACCACACCAAGCTTATCCCTTAAGTATTCAAACTTTACCCTTGACAGAGGCTTGGTCAACACATTTGTCATCTGCTCGTCTGTAGCGACATACTGGAGCTTCACTACTCCTTTCTGCACCATATCTCTGATATAATGGTACCTGATCTCGATATGCTTGGACTTGTCATGAAACACTAGGCTCTTTGACAACTTCACACAACTCGAGTTGTCGCACTAGATACAAGTCGCCTCTAACTCGAGATCAAACAATCCTACAAGCAGCTTTCGAAGCTACATTGCTTCGCTGCTAGTTGAACACGCTACTGTATACTCTGCCTCAGTCGTACTGAGCGCCACACTAGTCTGCTTCCTGCTAAACCATGAGATCATAGTTGATCCCACACTAAAGCAACATCCAAATGTAATTTTCCGGTCTGCGACACTACCAGCCCAATCTAAATCAGTATAGCCTTGCAGGCTTATCTCACGATCAGAATCATATCTAAGTCCATAATCAACTGTACCTTTCAGGTACCTCAACACATGCTTTGCCGCAACCAAGTGAACATGTATTGGTTCAACCATATACTGACTCAAAGTGTTCACCGCAAAGCATATATCTGGTCTAGTGTTCATCAAATACATCAACGAACCAATCATCTTCCTATACATGGTGACATCCACTATCTCGGAAGAAGTATCACTCAATAACTTTAGGTTTGTCACCATCGGTGTGGACATGGATTTACAATCCATCATATCAAATCTCTTCAGGATTTCTACCACATATTTCCCTTGGCACAGAAAAATCTCATCCGGTTTCTGCCACACCTCTAGACCCAAAAAGTAATGCATCATACCTAGGTCTTTCATCTCGAACTCAAATGCAAGCTTTCTCTTGCACTCTGTGATGAACTTATCTTCCCCTGTTAGCAACATGTCATCCACATATAACAGTAATATCAGTGGTTCACTATCCTCAACCTTGTAGTAAAGGTTAGGATCTACTTTACTCTAACCTACTTTACTCTTGGTAAAGCCCAAGCTCATTAGAAAACTGTCAATTCTACCATACCATGCCCTAGGTGCTTGTTTCAACCCATACAAGGATTTCTTCAATCTGCACACATGAGTTTCTCTGTCATGTGTCTGGAATCCTTGTGGTTGCTCCACGTACACTTCTTCTTCCACTACACCATTTAAGAAGGCTGTCTTCACATCCATCTGATGTACCTTCCATTTCATCACTACAGCTATCGCAAATATAGCCCTAATCGAAGTGCACCTCGCCACAGGAGAAAATGTCTCCTCATAATCTATTCCTTCTTTCTGGGAGAATCCACAAGCCACAAACCATGCCTTGTATTTCTCGATATTCCCATCTATTGAGTGTTTAGTCTTGTAAATCCATTTGGAACTCACAACCGATTTCTCTTTCGGTCTCGGAACCATATCCCAGACATCATTTTTGATGATGGATTAGTATTCCTCAATCATGGCATCCTTCCATACTTTCTTTTCTGCAGCCTCTTCATAACAGGTAGGCTCAGCATCAATGATATCACATAACAATGCCACATAACTGGAATATGGTCGAGGTTTCTTGCTTTCTCTGAAAGATCCATCTGGAGCACCATACTTCTCGACATCCTGAATAATCTCACGAGCCCAAGCTGGTCTTCTTTTCTTTGTAATCATTTCTGCAGGTCTTTGTGGTTCTGCCATGTCATGGTCCTCTGGACCATGCTCCTCTGGCACAACATCATTACTAGCATTTGAGTCTGCAACTCTAGGAGCATCAAGCACCTCATCATGGATCTCATCTATATGATGCTACCTTGATCTATTGAAGGCTACATCCTCATCAAAGGTAAGAAACTCATCAAATTTGTCTCCGAGCATACAAGGGTCAATTACTTCTACAACACTCATTCTAGGTTGCAGCTACTTAAGATTGCAAACATTAGATTTGCTATTTATTACCTCACTTTTAGGCGCCTATTGAAGGTGAGACAAACTTTGGGTGCTATGGTGATGAGTGATGCATGGGATGAATTGAGCAGTGATAGAGAAGGTGCTAATGCAATGAAGGAGACATTTCTTGACAGTTAGTTTTGGTCACAGGTTTGATATGTTTTGCAATTCACCAAGCCAATTTATCACATGATCAAGTTTGCAGATTCAGATCAACTATAATATCCTAGATCCGGATAGTCTAGGAAAAGTTGCTACTCTGTTGTGTCTATTGTCCGATCTGATACAATGGGGTTTTTGGATGCATTTAAGTTGTTGGGTTTAACATGCTTGGTGTTTTTGCATGTGTGTGTAGATAAATAAGTTGTTTAACAGCATATGAATAAGCATACAGATAGAGAATGACACAAAAGGCTGTAAATCATATATTATGAGTTTTTTGTTGGTTACAATGTTGTATGCGGTTGAAAATAGAGAATCACTCAGCTAGATCAAATCTAAGTGGATCTTAGCCGGAATACAATAAATAAATAAACTAGAAGTATGATACCCGGATAATAGAAGACTGTTGTTGGATAGGGTATGAGTTGGATGATCTGATGCACGCTACGGCAACTCACACGGCAACTGTTGCGGGACTGGATTGTATGCCCTGGTGGCTACACACCTCGGATTTGACTGGAAACTGTCTCAAACAATGCATCATGTCCTCTCACATAGTCTTGGTGACTGACAGCCTGACAATCGACCCTTTGTTGATCTGTCTAGACCCTGGATGGATCCCCCTGGGGGAAATGTGCCCCAACTGCTGCTGCAACTGTGCCCTAGAGATTCCTCCGTCAGAATCGACCGATAAGGGTCTCAAACTAAGTGCCCTAGGATCCTCTAAAATGAGTCAGAAGGATTTCCCTGGATCTGACCTGATGATCCCTTAGGAATCCCAAATGTGTCCTCCCCAACTGTCGCATCCTCACTAGCTGAGTAATGCGCCCAAGATGATTTCTCTATCGGAATCTGACGAGAAACCAGGCAATAGATGCGTCCTTCCCTCCTCTCAACTGGGTTGGAAGGGAATCATTGGATTCTCCCTGACTGGGACAAGTCGAATCAATATGTCTCCTCAGAAGTGTGCCCTCACCCTGAATAAGTGCCTGCAAACTGGATAACTATTGTTGAAGTACTATGGAAGATCTGGATGATCTTCCCAGTGACTAGGGTGTGTCTCTCAACACCAAAATCAGCCTCTGGGTGTCTTCCTCCTGGAATCCACAAAGCTCTGGGTTCGCCTAAACCTGAGATATGCCTCTCTCCTCAATTGTCAAGTCAAATTCTTCATGATAATGAATTAGGTCGCTTTGCCTTCTCTTATAGCTGCCCTAAAGCCTAATTCGTTGTTGACATATTTTTAGCTCCCTCACTTAGGTGCCTGCTCTATTTTTAGCTCTAATTGGCTTAAAAGCACTTTTAGTCACTTTTAGCTCAATGTCACTTTCGAATTATAACACCCTCGGTTAAAGTGACCTCTAGTGACCCTATTTATCCATGTACGACCCTGGCTATAGTCTAACGGGGTTGCTTAGACTACTAAGCCCTCCTCTCTTGAGCTCTTATTCGCAAAGGGGCATTACATCAGCCAATCAATAGGGAGGTGTTTGAGCAAATGGATAGCAAGCTAGGGTAGATTAAAGACGTAGTTGAGCCTAGAGATGCCAACTTGTATAATCATATTCGTGTAGAGGTGGAAAAACGGTGGGAAATGCAAAATATTCCACTGCATGCCTTAGCATATATGCTAACACCTAAATACTATCATGTATCATGGATTTCATCACCAACACCTCGTGGTGGGTCCAAGAAAAGACCACACCAAGATCCATAGGTTCAAGTTGGTTATATGAAAGCATTAGATAAATTGGCCCCGATTGAGGAGTGTGACAACGTACGAAAACAATTGAGCCACTACATCCTTAGCAATGGTGCATGTTATCCACCAAGTTGCACTAGCTGGATTTGCAGATGAGCCACCAAAGACTGAGCAATCAAATGCTCATAATTCAGTATTCGCAAATTCAGCAGGTCTATAAGACCACCTTTTTTTCGCATTTTCATCCCTTCGGGGCATTGTAATTAATGACTTGAGCATGAAAGTTGTAAAAGACTATTGGCCACTTAAGACCTGGGCACGAGCATGTACTCTAGAGTGTTTTTTTTCACTTGTTAATTATTTATTGCCTGTCTTTTCAGGCAATTAATAATTTCTAAGTTTTTTCACTCAAAACGGACTCCAAAGTTGGAGTATGTGCTGGTGGTTAGGCTTTGGCATGGTATAACCAATGTCTAGTGTCTAAATGTATATAAGTTCATGCTAGGTCATGTCTATTGAGTCATATGAAAATTGCGCTAGGTCCCCATAGGTTTTTTTTAATGCTTTAGTCAAATAAAAAATTTCCTGTAAAACGGACCTTTTTTAATGTAAAGTCAATAAAGTGTAAAAATATGGCATCAATCATTGTCAGATGCCATGTTTGTGGTCATTTTCTAAGCCAGAGCACCTCCTAAGCCCTTACCACCCCTTTGTTGAGGCAAAAAAGTGATTTTAATCACTCAAAAAAGTAATTTGCTCTCAAAAAGGTAAAAAAGGGTCTTTTAATTAAATTTCCTAAAATTTAGGAGAGTTGCTAAAACTTAGGAAACATGTTGGAGACATGTTTTTTCCTTGTCCAGAGTTCGAGACCAAGAGGTCGAGTCCTTCTAGTGTCTAAGGCGAGTTCATGGAGTGAGTTGGCAAGGGTGGAGATCCCTATGTGTCATTCGACCTCTCCTTGAGCTAGTTGGCACATTTAGGGAGATGGCATCAATCCCAAGAGGGGAACTCGA
>WSFP011416815.1:0-23598 GCA_009831015.1 Picea engelmannii
TCACTTATACACTTTTTTTGGTCATGTTTTAATAGAAATACTCTTTTTTTGTCCAATTGATATCTTGCAAATATTTGAATTATTATTCCATAGGATTATTTGTTATGAATGTTAATGGATTGTGCTATTGTATGTGCTAACATTATATATTATCACCATATGCTTGCGTATCTTGGTTGTTGAAGACAAGACGTAGGTATAAATATTTGAGTCATGTGCTCGACAATGGTCTTCATCGAAGGTCTAGATGAGGTAGGATCTTTATCTTGTCTTGCTAGCATTTTCAATTATATAGCATACTTGGGATTAAAGTTGATTTATGTAGTCATTCCTTCTGTTGTGTTTTACACCATGCCATAGAGTGATTTTCCTCATAACACCATCCCTCATACAACCCATGAGGGTTTATCACCACTCACCCCACCATATTTCATATCCCATCCATCCACAGTGGTTACACCTATAGTCCACCCACCTCCACCACCTTTTCCATCTCATCCATACATAGTGGATGCACTTCTATGCCACCCACCCCCACCACCTTTTCCATATGCACTATCCATTGAGGATGCCTTTGTAGGTGTTTCCTTGGAGTAGGTTGTACAACAAAGCACTCCACCTACCAACAACTCTCCATTTTTTCCCAAGTTATTCACGATGAGATAATTTGTTGATGATATATTCTTATGTATCATGAATGGAATTGATTTTATACATTTTTATTTAAATCTCATGATTTGATCCTTGCAACTAATGCAAGGTGGCATCATTAAGATATTAGGGTCATAGAGGAGGGTAATACCCTCACGATTTTCATTATCATCTGCAATGAGTTGTCTTAGGTTGAATTACAAAGTATCATTTTTTAATTCTGACAATTCATTGTGGAAAAAAAACTTATAAGAATTTTGTTTATTTGTCTAGTCTCTGGAGCAACAAACCACTCCCAGCAAGAAAACCACTCTAGGTGCTTCTTTGAGAAAGAGAAGAAAGATCAATTTCCTTGATGTTCCTAATAGTTGTGAGGGTGGTAGTGGTGGATGAGTGATCAATGAGTGACATTTTGTATATAGGCCACCATATGGAACCATTCTATGTTAGGGCCCAATATACCATATGACACCATTTGGTATATTGGGCACAATGTGCCATTTTATAAAAAATGTACAGTTGAGACGATGCTGAATATATATATCATGGCATGTTTTTTATGAATTGAATTGTTTGTTTAGTTGATGTTGATGAATGCATGGTCCTTGACTAGATTTTATTAAACAGATGGCTCTTTTTTTGCTAGATACAATCATGTGGAATCTGTGGCATACAAACCATTGATATTATCAATCCTTCTTGCTCCCTTATTATATCACTCAAACCACTCAAATAAACATCTTGTAAAATTCAAGGTTAAATACACTAAACTTAGGTATATGCACATGCTCAAATTATTAAAATCATATGATAGAAATGAAACATAGATATAAGTGAGACTTACTGCAAGGGTTATGGGAGAACTTGATGAACTTGTAAAGGTTTTAAAGAAAATTTTAAGGGCTAAATTTTCCATTTGGATATTTTTCCACTTAATGTATTAAAGGAAAAACACTACTCACCAATTTCCATTTTCTCCAAAAGTGTTAATGCCAAAAAACCATTTCAACCATAACGTACTAGTGGAAACCTATATGGACAAATTTGCATCTTAATATGGTCATAATAATGTTGAAAGGTATATCCAAACAAATTTATTATAAATGATATAAGAAAATGATATATTTTTCCCTTTTACATTTCCCTCTTAATCATGCCACATTTCAAAACCACACTACGTTGGATCTTGTGACACCTATTTGACCTTGTCTTCTGTTTCCTTTCCTTTCCTTCCATTGTGTTTCCTTGACTTGCCTTGCCATGTCTAGCCTTTCCTTGCATTTCCTTTTCTTCCCTTGCCTTGATTTTCTTGTCCCTTGCCTTATTTTTTCTTGCCATTCCTTTCCTTTCCATGCCATGCCTTGCCTTTCCATATCTTTCCTTGAATTTCCTTGCCTTGTCTTCCCTTTCCATGTCTTTCCTTTCCTTTCCTTGCCTTGTATTTCCTTTCCTTTCCTTTCCATGTATTTTCTTGTTGTTGTATTCTAAGGGAATGTACAAGAATTTATCGATAAATAATTATATAGAGAAATACACAACACAACATTATATATAGAAACACATAGAGACACAGATAGACATACACAAGAAGTGGGAGAACCATCAATGAATTTTATTATATATCCAAAATAGTCTATGTCTTTACTTTACATTACCACACACACACACAAATATATATATAATGCACACACAGACATAGACACACACACAAACACACACACACACACACGTGTGTGTGTGTGTGTGTGTGTTTGTGTGATGTGAAATTACCGATCGGTTACATTTCTTAATTGTTTGATCGATCAAATCTAACTGTCTATTCGACTGCCTTTCCTAACCAATTATTGTAGTTGACTTTACTAGTTTATTGGTGGGTCTAGTCGGTAGATCCGACCATCCCCTACAAAATCTCCAACCCTCAATTCCTTGATCGTCTCGAGCAACGGGGGAATGTGGATAATACATTGAAAACTTTGATAAACTCTACTGGCACCCCCAAAGAGGTTTCCAATAGTAGGTTGTTTCATCTTTGAAATTTTTTACAATATGAGAATGAGAAATAGAATGATAGAAAGAGAATGAGATGTCGAGAAATGTTGGAATCTCTTTTCTTGTCTATCGCCTGGTTATTCACGACTTTTATTTTGGTTGCACATTTTGTTCATGTGTTTCCTAAGTAATCTCCCACTCATGAATTCTTACTACTGGTTGTAGAGGTATCATTTTTAATGGTATGTGTGATTATTTTGAACCTTCAATGACTACCTTTGGATTTCTTGAGTGATGGATGGTGGTAGGAATGTTTGACACAGATGGTATGGGGACGAAGAACTGGAAATTTTGTTGATAGGTCGATGTGGCCTCCGACTGTTCTACAAAATGATTCGAAAAACCTCCAGATTGTTTATCATATGTTGGCACAAGGGCAGACCCAAGGTTCAACGCTACAACAGTGCACGAACAAAGCCCTAAGTACCATCGCGTTCGGAAACACCTTCGAAGTAGATGAAGTCTCACCCGAGGTAGAGGTAGGGGTGGTTGAAAGACTCAGGTGTTTGCAACCTTAGCTAGGACACATATTTGTGATTATATAGCTTAATAGAGCACTTAGCACCGTTAGTTCCTCAATATACATTCAATAAACACTTCACTTATAAGACATAACTTCACAACATTCACACTAATCTACAGTATTCAAGCACTTACATATACAAATGGATCAGAATGAGCATATCAAGCACTAAGCACAAATATCTAGATCAGAACTAACATTCTCACATATAATAAGCACCAAGCATGAATAGATCTATATAAACATATAAGAGCATTCTACATATAACATATGAATACATCAAGAAAAATCACAAAGCACATAACACGATGTTTACATGGTTCACCCCCACCTTGGGGCTACGTCCACCAACTCTTATTATTTATTGTCTTCGGTCAATTGGTTACAATAACATAGCCTCAAAACCCTTACTCTGGATAGGAAAGAAGATCTGTGTATCTTGCTAGATCCTTCTTCCTTGCGTTACAGCACAAAGACTTCTACAATCTTTCACAAGGACTTGCACTCAGTTCTACAAGTCTCACACAGTATGCATAGAGCACTTACAATACTTTG
The DNA here is from genome assembly GCA_009831015.1 of Picea engelmannii. Taxonomy (NCBI): domain Eukaryota; kingdom Viridiplantae; phylum Streptophyta; class Pinopsida; order Pinales; family Pinaceae; genus Picea; species Picea engelmannii. The sequence continues at coordinate 3,779 of WSFP011416815.1, forward strand.
ATCACATAGATCTAGAACTTAGCCATTCCTTTAGCACTTAGCACACTGCCTCTATTACATAGATGCACTACTACTTCTATATAGCATAGGAATCTATTTATATCTTACAAAATAGGCCTAAACATGGGTAAACCCATAGGCCAACATCCCATTCCTGTTACATATTCCCAAAAACCCAAAAAGGAGATGAGATCCTGTGATCTCCGCTTCGATTTGCACTCCTCCTTCAAAAGGCTGTCGAAGTCCCAAAATAGGTCAACATGACCAAGAAACTCCTAAAACTTGGTAAAGGGCCAACAAGCCCCCAACACTCACCTGGGAATCATCACGAGTCACTCAGGTCTGATCAGTTCTGCCTGGAACGCCTCGAGCTTGGCTCGAGCTACTTCAACTTGTTGCTTTGTTGTGGCCTCTTGTTTAGTGAACTCCTAGATCACTGTGTCATTCACTGGCCCTTCTAGGCATTGTTTTATTGTGAGGACGACCTATTATAGCTTTTCTTTATGGCTCTCAACCTATCTAAACAACAAACATGCCTTGTCTTGCATAGGTTGAAGTTGTTGAGTGACTTCCATCACTTTTCATTGAATCATATGGATCTGATGTTGATTTGTGCATTGTTCTTAAGATCTCTTCATCCTTTCTACAACTAACAGGGACTTCAGTTGCGCCTGTAGTGTATTTGCGTTCTGCTTCGCTTCTTGGAGTTGTGACTCCAGTGTCTGCAATTCTGGGTTTTCATTGAGATTTTCATAGGTTTGGGCGCTGTGGTTACTAAGCTTCTTGCACTCCAAAGCAAGAGATTTTAATCTGTCAACTGTGCTGCAGGAAACTACTTCTCTTTGTTTCCTTATATCCTACGAGGTTTTAGGTACTGTGCAGAGCTCTAAGTCGGTGATGTGTTGTTGTAGCTTCTGTATTACCTCTTCCAGTTGTGCCACCTACTGTGGAAATTTTTCCTCGGCCTGTACTTCGACGATTGTCATAGAGAGAAGTGCTTCGTTGACCCTTTCCTTAACTTCAAGTTGCTTGGTGAGAAAATGTTCCTTTCTTTGTTGTAGCTCTATTTTTTCTTCATCCCATTTTTCTTGTAGAGAAAGCTTTTCCTTTTCTGAAGAACTTATTTGGTCCTCAAGGTCTTTCTGTACTTGCACTAAAGCCTGCGTGGCTTGTCCTGTCTCTTCTTGGGCTCGCCGAAGGCAAGCTTCAACTGTATCAGCAATGCGATATAATTGACCAGGATCATTACTTAGTTCTAGTGTTCCAACTGTCAAGGGTGCAATGGATACTGCGTGGTTGGACTTTAGTTCCTGCTGCACTCCTTGGAACTCATCCTTAATGTGACTGAACACCTCCTCCTTCTTAGCTTCTTGCTTCTTTGCTATCTCTAGCGAATCATCATTCAGTACTGTGACGATGAAGTCAAAGTCGTCTAAGGTGAGGGTGGTCTCGAATTTGATTCTGGTTTCTTTCATTTTATTCTTTGAAGAAGGTTTCAGAGGGGAAACCTTCATTTTCTTCAAGGGATCCTCCTTGTCTCTTGGTGGTGTAACCTCGCCTTTCTTATGTTCGACTTATGTTCCATCACCTCTTTTCTCTGCTGAGATGGACGCGGTATTCACGGATGCACTGTCTAAATTATGGGCCTCTTTGGTCTTCTTTATATTGCTAGGTCCGGCTGTATCCGACGTAGTTTCAAGGTTGTCAACATCAGACATTTCTATGGAATCCACTGGAACAAGGAGGTCCACTGACCATTCCTTGGTAATATCCTCCAAGTCATCCTCCATTAAATTGTAGTATGAATGTAGATGATTCTTATGCTCATCAACGTGCGCTGTGATATAGATAAAATGGAAGTCTGCGCTGAATTTCATCAAGGGTCTAAACCTGTGAATTGTATTCAGGGTTATGCGAGGCGTTGCCTGTATGGATACCTTCAATTGGTTATAATACATGCGGAATAAGACATTTAATTTCCACTTCTTGTTCATGTCACTGGAGTACCATAGCGTACTAAACTTCACGACCATAGGTTCAAATGGCTCAGTGTCCAGGAAGGTCACACCTTTCGGCATCTCCCTTGCGATGAAAGTGATCAGGATAAGAAACTAGCTGAAGTGGAATCCATATCCCTGATCCTGCGCTTCTCTGCAATCTAGTCCTAGTTTCTTCACGAGGTACTTCACCCCAATTCATATATAGTCCCTCTTTGCACTTCCCTGCGAGGTCGACTATGAATCCAGTTACCTGGTTTGGTCGGTTCTTGCGAACTAGCTTGCCTGCGATCAACTGACAGGAAAGGTGCACTGCGCCACTCTGGATAGAGGCTACCTTGTAGCCTTGTGTCCCCTTATCTACATCGCCATAAGTTTCCTTTATCCTCTGGGAAAGAGTGTGATTTTTGGTCTTTCTAGGGTAGAAATCATGTGGGTCAGGGCTTTGGATGCTAAGCTCTGTGATCCAATTAATCAAAGTTGGATCCATTGTGATGCGACAGTTCAACCATAAGTATCCTCCATGATAGCAGGACAACAACAACTTGATGCACGCGTTCACTTCTTGATGCCTCCCGAAGTGACAAATATTCATTACATTAAGTAGTGTGGACTACGCGAGGTTCATGGTCCACTGCTGGGGAATGATCTTTGAATTATTTCGCTTGGTTCCAGTTAGATACTTGTATGGGGCTAACATATTGTACACCTTCCTTTCGTCGAGGTTGAAGTCACTAAACTTCAATGCTGCGATCTTATCTTGATCTATGTGCACTATGTGTATCCCCTTTGGAAGGTACATAGTGATCAATTCATATTCAAAATATTTGGGCACACTATCTCAATTTATTGTGCCACTCAAAGGTGGTAGATAAGCAGGTAGAATGCTCAGAATCAGCTTAGCATTCACGATATCATCTCTGTGCTTCGTTCGTTTCTGAGCAGTTGGTCGGGATGGTCCGGCTCGAGCAGTGGATGGAGAGGCCTGCAGTCCTCTCCTCGAAGATTCTTGTACACATGTATACACTCCTCTTTCCAACATGACTCTCTCTATCATCAAGTCGATCAAAACTTCCTCAGCGGCTTTCTCTGCAGCGCTCAATGCTTCCGACATACGCACTCCGGGTAAACAATTTGTGAGATCGGGGAACAAGTCATACATGGTAAGAATATAGGGAAAGACAACACAATGATTACTGTATAAACTCATCTTAGGCTATGTGCTCAAATTCTCGATTAGAAAAAGTATTCTCTATGCATGGCACGACGAGATAAATAGGTAATTCGACAACGGTTGGCTTGCAATGGATATGAGCCTCCATTAAATCCTATTCGATCCATTATGGCACAATCCAACAGTTGGATGACGAGCCTTTATTTATTTTCTGTCCATTTGAAGTGGAAGTCGAACGGATATATTGTCCCCAATGACTATATTACTTCGTCATGGTGGAGTTCCATGTGTCACTGTTCTGATATCTCGATGAAGATCCAATTCTGTAATTTTTCTTTCTGCGAGGTCTCCTCTAGAGACTCCTATATTATCCCTCTTCTTTATTAAATTTCTATCCTTCTTTCCAGTGAACTTAGTCTCAGTATTGCTTTTCTCATTCTGATTATTTTCTTCTTTGGTATTAGTTACTTCACATTGTTGAAATTGTTTCCTAGGGTTCCTGGATAATACTTCTTCTTTGTCTGGGATAGGTAATTCAATATTTTGAGGATCCTCTAGTGTTCTCTTAGCTTTGACATCTGGGTTGCTATTATTAAATATCTATGATCTGCTCTCTTGTTCCTCAGTTAGGTGTGTGATCCTTCTGATCATAAAGTCTTTTAACTCTTGCTTCTTCTGCTCCAAAACTTCTTCTTCTTCCTTTTATCTGGCTTGATCTCTATCAATCTGACACAGAAGCACACTCTACCTCGACAAAGTCTCTGTGATAACCTCCTGGTCTCAAGGATCGTTCAATCACTTCATGAGTCAAAGTGGCTCTTTTGATTCCCTGCTAGAATATCTATCAATCTTGATCCACAGGTCCTTCTTTTCACCTCACGGCCTCTCAACACGACCATGAACATTCCCCAACAGGAAAATGCAAACTTCTTGTTTTAGAACTTCTTAAATACCGATGTCACGAGAACCACTATCCCCCAGATCTCCGGATCACTGAATTACTGAAATGTCAAAACACATCTTCAACATTTATCCCCCTAGGCTATGTCTTGGTCCACATGACCATGCTTCATATGACCACAACCTTATTTTGGTGTTTCACAACCCAAGCGATGGACCTCCTGTCCACAGGATTCCCGAAATGCCGAATCTCGATATGCCGAAATGGCTTTCCCTTTGAGATTTTCCCCGAAAGCCTGGATTGCTGCCACGTGTCCTCCTATGATGGACATTCCTCCTGCATTTCACGATTTCGTAATTTGCATCCCCAGTGACACAATCTCCTCTATCAACTCGAATCCCCAGTAGCCATAATACCGACGGGTTCCTTGATCTCCTCCACGTGTCCCAACGAATGGACAATTGTGATCCTTTCAAGACTTCGCCAGGTGTGAAGTCGCGATACTTACCTCTATGAGTCCCGGTGCCTGAATCTCTGAAAAAGATGATCCCGCGACACGTGTCCTCCCGCAAACGGATGCCTGCGATCTAATTCGCTATTTTGGGACTTCTGATGTCGAGTGTCCCGACCTCTTGTCCTCAGGACTCCCGAACTCCCGAATGTCAAAATCCCGATAAGCCAACGCCTTTCGGGACTTTCATACCCTTTGTTCACAAAGGCTTTAAACCCCTCACAACTCCTGTCAGATCCAATAGCTAATGGGTATTTGGATCAAGATCCGACGATCTAGATCCATCCTTCCTATGCACTCCTCCTGCTGCTTCCTAGATGTAGGAAAACTCCAACGGTCCAGATCTTCTGACTGGATCCGATGGCAACTCTGCTCCTCCTGAGATTCTGCGCTTCCTTCCTGGACTTGGAAGAATTTTCCAAATGCCAAAGGCCTCAACCTTTGCTCTCTTTCCTGCGAGCTCCATGACTTAAATCCTCACCTGCGCATATGAAAACATTGTCCCTCCTAAGCTTACTGCTTTCGAATCCTCAAGGAATTCTACAACTTCTTCCCTATTGCAGAGTCTTTGCACGCAAAGCGCTATCTCTTCTGAGCTTCCCTGTCACTCAGACCTCTAAGGAATTAAATCCTTCTTCCTTTCTCCTACAGATGGAGAAATTGATGCCCTCCTGGCTATCCTTTGCTCAAGCAACCTATTTCCGAGTCTTTCAGGGTGTTCAGTAACCCCACGAAGATCCTTCAGTGGATTCTTCTTCAAATTACAGAACTCAATAGAGTTCTCTTCCTGTGCCTATCTACACACTGACTCAATGCCCTCCTAGTAGAGTTTGTACATAAATCCTCAGAGCTTCTCTCTTCTTCTAAACTCATAGCAAAGTTCTTCCTCTATGCACTTTTACACCTGCTCGATGCCCACCTGGCAGAGTGTCTAGAATCCTCAGTGATTCTGACTTCTGTTGAACTCACATCAGAGTTCTTCCTCAACACAACCTGTGTGTATGCTCAATGCCCACTTGGAAGAGATTTACAGAACTTAAAGAGTTTTTGTCTACAATGTGTCTCTCATACACAACCTTTCCTCCTAAGGTGTTCACCAACCTCCAAGGTCTTCCCTGAATTGATGATTTCAGCTTCTGTGCCCGCCTGGCACGTCTTTGTCTGAATCCCTAGAGTTCAGAAGTGCTTCTGTGCACTGGTATTTAGAGACCACAGTACTCTGTGATGCCCTCCTGGCATGAAACCACAAAGAAACTCTCAATCCTAAAAATCAAACAACTCCCTACAAATGCAAACCTACAACATACATCTACATCATAAACAAAACACACAAAATACATTCACACAACACATAATTCATGCAGGAAAAACTGTTGTTTTGTATTAATGGAAAATGCCTGTTTTTACAAGGTGTTCCTGAGCATGGCCTGTAACAAGGTCTCGGCTCCTTCTCTATCTCTTTCTCTCCTAGATCTATCTTTTATATGCTCTAATCAACTCTATCCTTTCTTACTACTTCTACAAAAGAGATCAAAAGATCTTTTACATGAGGGGGGCTCTTCGAACTCTTCCCTCCAATCTCACCTACCCTATTCAATTACATTGAATGGGTTGTCTCATCCAGTATCAGATCTAGATCTCAGCCTTACAAACATTAAAGGTCTACCTACACTACATCCTATGCAAAGCTTGACCTCATGGCTCAACAACCTACAACATTAATTACATTCAAATCCAAATTTGAAACCGAGGGTTGTGCCTCTTCTCCATGAATGCGTGTTTTGAATACGCTGATGTGGCTGGGTGGTTGGTTGAATGAAATGGAGAGATGCTCCTTCATCATACTCCTCAGCTGCAAAATTCATGAGCTCCTTCTCATGAGCTTCTCTCATCTATTGAAATCCTCCTGGATCCCAAACAATCTTCTGGAGTCTCCTTGCTCCACTTCCTTGTTGATGCTGCTACTGTTGTACTGTTGTTGCTGCTACCTCTGCGCTGCTCAACCTTTCCTCACTGACATTTTTTTTTGACCCTAACATCAGCTCCTTGATCTGATTGATCACCTCATCTAGCTGCTCCAGTGGCTGGCTCTATTTTTGCAGTCTCCCCACCTGAATTTTTTTTTTGCAATTGGGTAGATCACTGTGATCTCCCATGCCTTCTTCATTTGATTCCAATCTCACCTGTTAGATGTGCATGCCCTGCACTATCACCCTTATCTCCAGGGATTCAATCTATTCATACAGATCAACCAAACTAATGTTGTCTACCTCTTCTTCTTCTTCCACTTCTGCAAGCTCCAATGCTGCAATCCCTCCAGCTTCCTGGCTGAAAGTATTGAGCCATTCCTTGGAATGCTCATCATCCTCCTCTGCTTGGGCAGTTTCTAATGTCTGCTCCAATTTTTCTTTGATAGTCTCAGCTAGTTGTCCTGCTTCTACAGTTGTTGCTTCAACTGCAACACAGATTTTGGCCTCCTCTGGGCTAAGTGGTAGGAATATTTCAATTCCCCCAATCATTAGAAGATTCATCCGATCCTCCTTTCAGATGGTGAAAGTTTTTAACTTGTCATCATATTCATTCACATGGCTAGCAGAACCACATGAATATTCCTCCTTTTTTAGCTCCTCAGGCTGATTTAAACTCACCTCTGAGTTTATGAGACCCTCAAATAGCCTCATATGCTTATCCTTGCTCTCCTCGAAAATTGGGACTTCTTTGTTGCTTCCCTGGCAGACTATGAGATCAACTGATCCCATCTTCATCAGCATTCCTTGCTAACTTGAACTCATCTCTGAGTCCATGAGACCTTTTGATAGTCCCACCTCTATTCCCTTGCCCACCTGGAAAATCGGAAACTTTTTTCTACCCTCCTAGCAGCCCATGAGATCCCACAGTGATCTTGATTCATTGCCCTCCTGGAAACATGAAATTTCCTAGCTGTCCTCATGACAGTCTATGAGATCCCGCAGTGACCTCAACTATTTTCCCTCCTAGAAATTGGGACTTTCCTTACTGTCTTCTTGACAATCCTTGATATCTTCAGCTGATCCCAATCCATCCTCACTACAGAGGATTCTCCCAGTCTCTGGTTCACATATCTGAACCACTCCCTCTGGTCCATTGAGGTTTTTAGCATGCCTCAACCACCTTCTCAACAACTTTTGTTGTCTTTTGACCATCAACTGCTTGACTGGCCATTTTTCTCTTGTCTTCATGGGCCACTCATATACCCATCTTGACTTTGCATTCTGCTACATCCACAGTTCAAGTTCATCCATTCTTTCCCTGATGTCAGCAAGCTCTTTCTCTTCTATTTCATATCTACCCATCAGCTCTGGGTTTTTCCTCCCAGCATATCTACAGCCTTCAGTAGCCATGTTGTTGTTCCTATCTGCCCTCTTGGAAAACTTGTTGTCACTTTGCAACAATCACCTATAGAGTCTTCAGTACTCTGTCTTTATTTTTCCTTCTCTCTGCCTGAAATATACAAACAGTGTTCTAGCTCTGATACCATAATTGACGCAGAAACACACTTTGCCTCGACAAAGTCTCTGCGCTGACCTCCCGGTCTCAAGGATCATTCAATAACTTCATGAGTCGAAGAGGCTCTTTCGATTCCTTGCTGAAATCTTTGTCAATCCTGATCCACAGGTCCTTCTTTTCACCTCACGGCCTCTGAACATGACCATGAACATTCCCCGACAGGAAAATGCAAACTTCGGGTTTCAAAACTTCTTAAATCCCGATGTCACGAGAACCACTATCCCTGCGATCTTTCGATCACTGAATTACCGAAATGCCGAAACACATCTTCATCATTTAGACCCTTGGGCTATGTCTTGGTCCACATGACTATCCTTCATATGACCACAACATTATTTCGAGGTTTCACAACCCAAGCGATGGACCTCCTGTCCATAGGATTCCCGAAATTCAGAATCCCGATATGCTGAAATGGCTTTCCCTTCAGGATTTTCCCTGAAATCCTGGATTGTTGCCACGTGTCCTCCTATGATGGACGGTCCTTGTGCATTTCATGATTTCGCAACTTTCGACCCCAGTGACACAATCTCCTCTGTCAACTCGAATCCCTGGTAGCCAAAATACCGACGGGTTCCTCGATCTCCGCCATGTGTCCCAACAAATGGATGACTGTGATCCTTTTGAGACATCGCCAGCTGTGAAGTCACGATACTCACCTCTGTGAGTCCCGGTGCTCGAATCTTCGAAATGGACGATCTCATGACATGTTTTCCCCCACAGACAAACGACTGCGATCTAATTCTCTATTTCAGGACTTTTGATGTCGAGTGTCCCGACCTCTTGTCCTCAGGACTCCTGAACTCCCGAATGCCAAAATATCGATAAGCCAACACCTTTTGTGACTTCCGTACCCTTCGTTCATGAAGGCTTTAAACCCCTCGCAACTCCTGTCAGATCCAATGGCTGACGGGTATTTGGATCAAGATCCGACGGTCTAGATCTGTCCTTCCTATGCGCTCCTCCTACTGTTTCCTAGATGTAGGAGAACTCCAACGGTCTAGATCTTCTGACTAGATCCGACGATAGCTGTGCTCCTCCTGAGCTTTTTCACTTCCTTCCCAGACTTGGAAGAATTTTCCAAATGCTAAAGGCCTCAACCTTTTCTCTCTTTCCTGCGAGCTCCACAACTTAAATCATTGCCTACGCGTATGAAAATGTTGTCCCTCGTGAGCTTACTCCTTTTGAATCCTCAATGGATTCTATGACTTCTACCCTACTACAGAGTCTTTGCACGTAAAGCGCTATATCTTCAGAGCTTCTCTGTCACTCAGACCTATAAGGAATTAAATCCTTCTTCCTTTCTCCTACAGATGGAGAAATTGATGCCCTCCTAGCTATCCTCTACTCAAGCAACCTATTGCCGAGTCTTTCAAGGTGTTCAGTAACCCCATGAAGATCCTTCAGTGGATTCTTCTTCAAATTACAGAACTCAACAGAGTTCTCTTCCTGTGCCTGTATGCACACTGACTCAATGCCCTCCTGGCAGATTTTGTACAGAACTCCTCAGAGCTTCTGTCTTCTTCTGAACTCACAGCAGAGTTCTTCCTCTGTGCACTTTTACACTTACTCGATGCTCACCTGGCAGAGTGTCTAGAATCCTCAGTGATTCTAACTTCTGTTGAACTCACATCATAGTTCTTCCTCAACGCAACATGTGCATATGCTCAATGCCCACTTGGCAGAGCTTTATAGAACTCAAAGAGTTTTTGTCTGCAAATGTGTCTCTCATACAAAGTCATGCCTCCTGAGGCATTCAAAAACCTGTAAGGTCTTCCCTAAATTGATGATTTCAGCTTCTGTGCCCTCCTGGCACATCTTTGTCTGAATCCATAGAGTTCAGAAGTGCTTTCGTGCACTGGTATTCAGAGACCATAGTACTCTATCACGCCCTCCTGGCATGAAACCACAAAGAACCTCTCAAGCTTGAAAATCAAACAACTCCCTACAAATACAAACCTATAGCATACATCTACAGCATAAACAGAGCACACAAAAGACATTCACACAACACAAAATTCATGCAGGAAAAACTATTGTTTTGCATTAATGGAAAATGCCTATTTTTACAAGGTGTTCCTGAGCACAGCCTGTAACAAGGTCTCGGCTCCTTCTCTATCTCTTGCTCTCCTAGCTCTATCTCTTCTATACGCTACTCAACTCTATCCTTTCTTGCTACTTCTACAAAAGAGATCAAAATCTCTTTTACATGAGGGGGCTCTTCGAGCTCTTCCCTCCAATCTCACCTACCCTATTCAATTAATTGAATGGGCTATCTAGTCTAGTATCAGATCTTGATCTCAACCTTACAAACATTAAAGGCCTACCTACACTACATCCTATGCAAAGCATGACCTCATGGCTCAACGACCTACAACATTAATTACATTCTAATCAAAATTTGAAACCGAGGGTTGTGCCTCTTCTCCATGAATGCACGTTTTGAATATGATGACATGGCTGGATGGCTGGATGGCTAACGTGGAGAGATGCTCCTGCATCACAATCCAAAGTTTTCCTATTATCATGGTAAATGGGCCTCTATCTTCGAAAAATTTAATAATCTCAATTTCTTCTTCTGTCGAAGTTCCATTGACATTCATAGGTAATTGAGCGAGCCTTCCACATAGGTTTACTAGCTTTCCTCTGAATAAACTTATTCCTCCTAGTGAATGGATCATAGCAGGCCTTCCTATAGCTTCCTAGGTTCTCTCTGGCATAATATTTATCTTTGTTTCCTCATCTAGAACGCAGTCAATGTCGAAGTCTTTTATTCTTGCTTTGTTGCATTCCTTTTCTTTGAAGATCTTTAATAAGATGACATGTCGGTGGTCATTCAGGGTTTCTTTCATCCATAGAAATTCTTTCTCTAATTCTTTCTGAGGTTCATCCATAGTTTCGAGATCTGCCTTAGGGTTTTCTTGATTTAGGTTCATTATTTCAAGCTTATCAATCATTCTAGGGAAATCCAATACTTCATGGTCTAGATATTTACAACAAAGACAACTAGGTCTTCGACCAGAGCATTCCTTAGTAAGATATCTCGACCTTCTGCAATTGTAACAAAGGGTTAATCCTCTCTTCCTTTTAAATTATCCTCATCTTTTTCTGTACTGCGCAGTAGGATCATATGAGTTAACCTGCAACAATTTCTTTCAAGGATCCTGCATCCATTCGTTAGTCCAAACATTCTTTCTTTGCATAGGTATAACATATCTTTCACTATTCTTATCATATCTACTCATATAAAATCTTATTTCATCTATTAATGACCTAGCTTTCAAACTAGGAAAGACTCTATTAAACAGACCTAGATCCATATTCTAGAAACAAAAAATTTCCACTTATCTTACTTCTATAGGGCACAAAGCTTCCAGATCTTAAATTTTTTAACTATTCTTACCTTTATCAGAGCACAGAGCTTGTAGATATTACCTCTTTTAGTCATAAATTTCCACTTTTACCTTTCTTAGAGTGCCAAGCATTTAGATCTTGCTTCTTTCCTTTAGATCTGATCTTATTTTCTTCAGATCGAGCATCTTTCTTTTAGATCTGATCTTCTTTTCTTTAGATTGGGCTTCTTTCTTTTAGATCATATTTTCTTTCTTTAGCATAGATATTTATAAGTTAAGTAGAATATTGTGCACTAGGGCACAAATCTACACACAGAGATTTCACAATTTCAGGATCAATCTTTGCACAAAGCTTCTTCTTTCTCAGTTTCCAACAATCACAGTTTCAGGTCCTGGCAACGGAACCATTTGTTGGCATAGGGGCAGACCCAGGGTTCAACGCTACAAAAATGCACAACAAATCCCTAACTATCTACCCTTTCATCAACACCTACGAAGCAGATGAAGTCTCACCCGAGTTAGAGGTAGGGGTGGTTGCAAGACGCAGGTGTCTACAACCTTAGCTGGGACACAAATTTGTGATTATACAACTTACTAGAGCACTTAACACCATTAGTTCCTCAATATTCAGTCAATAACCACTTCACTTATATAACAAAACTTCATGCATTCACAGTAATATACAGTATTCAAGCACTTAGCATATACAAATGGATCAGAACGAGCATATCAATCACTAAGCACGAATATCTAGATCAGATATAACATTCTCACATATAATAAGCACCAAGAATGAATAGATCTATCTAAACATATCAGAGCATTCTGCATATAACATATGAATACATCAAGAAAAAGAACAAAGCACATGACACAGTTTTTATGTGGTTCACCCCACCCTGGGGTTACAACCACCAACTCTTCTTCTTTATTGTCTTCGGTCAATTGGTTACAAGCATAGAGCCTCAAAACTCTTACTCCGCACAGGACAAAAGATATCTACAGCTCACTAGATCCTTCTTCCCTGCATTACAACACAAAGCCTTCTACAATCTTTCACAGGGACTTGCACTCAACTCTACAAGCCTCACACAGTATGCACAAAGAACTTATTATCCTTTGATCACATAGATCTAGCACTTAGCCATTCCTTTAGCACTTAGCACACCGACCTCTATCACATAGATGCACTACTACTTCTATCTAGCCTAGGCATCTATTTATATCTTACAAAATAGGCCTAAACATGGGTAAACCCATGGGCCAACATCCGATTCCCGTTACATATTCCCAAAATCCCAAAAAGGGTCCCAAAAGGGGGTCGATATCTCGTGATCTTCACTTTGACTTGTGCTCCTCTTTCGACAGGCTGTCGAAGTCCCAAAATAGGTCAACATGACCAAGAAACTCCCAAAACTTGGTCAAGGGCCAAAATAGTATATACTATGAGCTATTTGTTTTAGGTGGTGTTAGCTCCTATAAACTCATACTCTCAAGTCGGTCTTTTCACCAAAGTTTTGTCATGTCAGTTGTATTGGAAGGGCGACTAGTAGTCTTCAAGGTTCACTTAGTCAATATTCTCATAATGAAAAGTGTCTCAGTTTGAGTTATATTAAGCCTAGGAGTGGGTCCTACATCCAAGAAGAGTCATTATTCCCCACATTTTTCATATTTAATAATTATGAGACCTTGTATAAATCAAGCCTCTTCACCCCACAAGTTTGTAGTGCAAACTGCCTTTTTTACACTATATGAGCTACAAATTCTTATGTTTTCCACATGGACGAGTTTTCGTCAAAGATGATTTCTTCTTAAGATTTTTGGGTGATGAATGATGGTATAATTTTATGGTCATAATATTACATACATTTTGAAATAAAATTATCAACTTACATGGCTTAATGATGTACCTATTATATCATAATCTTCTTGCTAGCTAGAATTTTGCTCTCGTATTTCTGAACAAATCATTTTTACTTCCTTCCTCATCACAAGTGATAATTTTGGTTCCCGCAGTATACACATAATGTATTTGAAGTGTCCTTATGAAGGAACGGGTTCAAACTCCTTGCAAAAGTGTGTATTGGCATATGAGGATCCTAGCAAGCCATTAATTCACAGTAATCTAGAGACCCTGCATATTATGTTTTTTTACAGCAAGTTCTGATTGGTAGAAAGTCAACAGTGAGTATGGCTATGTTAGAGGTGTGCAAAAAAAATTCCTCGAGTTCCTCAAACATCATACATCCATGTATCAGTTTTCAGAAAGGTTTTGTGCTTTTCCCATGCACTTGAGCTGCATTGGAAATGGCAAACCCTTATTTCTTGCAAAGGAGGTATAAGTGAGGTTTGATGGTAAGATTCAACTTTATTCTGGGTACTTGAATGTTTTATTATTTCATATGGTGTTAAGAGACTACTTCTAGCCTTCAATTCACCTTTAAAGTCATTTCTTCATCCATAAAGGTCAAAACAACCATCTACAATAGTTGGTAGAGCAAACTGTGTTTTTCCTCTGTATTACGCTACCAACTCTTGAACTTTCAACATGGATGAGATTTGGTCACAATTAGACTTGGATGGAGTATTTTTAGGGGAATATGATGACTATTCCTCAAATAACTCATCAAATATCATCCATGTGTGTATGTGTCACTTCATTTCACCAATGGAAACATTCTAGGGATCAAATCCTAGAATGTAGGAATATGACTAGATTTTGGAAATCCGTGTGTTCCTGGTTTAGTCACTTTATTTCGAGATATATTCTGACGAGATGGAAACGTATTTTTGGAAATTTACAGATTTTTTTCGCAGTCACAATCTCCTCTTCAAAAACCTCTCTCATTTTTCCAAAATCTATCTTGATTTGGGAGATTTAGGTCAACCTTTGAGCAACATATTCCCAGAAATTTTATACTATGTCTTTGCTAGCCATCTCACAAATTCTTATTTGAGTTGGATATCTTCAACAAATTAAAGATATGTGAAGAGGTTATGAGATCCATCTATTTTGGATCTATATGAGCATGTAATATCTATATAAATAGGACCAAAGGGAGGAGCTAGGGGGTGAATTTGGAGAGCTTTATTGACTCTTTTATTGTAAAGACTTTTGATATATATACTGGAATCATAAGCTTATTTCATTGTTATTGTCCAGACCTCTGTTCATTCATATTTTCTTGTACTTATGATTGATTTTCATATTCATTTCTTTGTTTACTCAATGACTGATAATTGTCATCTTGTCTTTTCATTGGTAAACTTAAAATATAAGTATTCTTCCTTGCTATAATAAGCCTTTCATCTATGTTTTTTAGTATACATGATCTTGCTGGTATAGTGAGTGTTCTCCATCCATATGATTTTAAAAACCACCTGAGAAATACCTTTTGAGAGCCTTATATTGTCTGGATATGTTCAAGTGTCTTGAGTGAGGGATTTATTGAATGAGTTATTCATTTTCTGATCCATTTTTATACATTTTATTGAACATTTGATTAAGTCACCAATCGTACTCAACCTACAAACTTGAGTGACTCTTGGAGTGATAACAAATTGATGTCATTGTTGGGGAGATGAGTTTGAAGCAAGCTTCCCTAGGAGACGACATAGTTCTGACTTTTGATGATAGACAAAGTTTGGGCATCATATTGGTTGTAATCTTGTATCTGGCGACTCCATGAAGGACGAATTCAGTGGTGACTTGACAATCTTAAAATGTCAAAGGAATTTGTTTCTCTTTTGGCTAGGAGGTTGGCACCTCTTAACTTTTATGCAGTCCCTGGCTTCCCACATCTAGTACCCTTATGGATATTTTGCGAGACTTCCTTCCTCAATTTAGAGAAAGGAAAGAGGGTAATCATCCATATCACCTCATCAGATTTCATCAATGCATGGCTCAGTTACATATACATGATGAAGATGTGCTCATGAAGATGTTTATGTATTCATTGGAATGGGATGCTCGTGAATGGTACAAATCCTTGCCTCCTTCTAGCATATCTTCTTTAAAATATTTTCATTTAACATTCCATCATCGATGTGAAAGGTATTTTTCTCAGGAACTTCTTTTTTAGCATTATTGTGAGGAGTTTCATACAGATATTCAACATGTTATTTCTTCTATTAATGAAGAGGAAAATGAATATATTAATGCAGATACAGATGAGCATGAAATTCTCTCTGTTGCTACTTCCCAATAAGAAGATCTTCAAGATACAATTGATAGTAATATTGGCATTGATTGCATAGCTGATGATGTTTTAGATCTTGATTCTTATGAACCTGTTGATTCAAATCTATATGAGAAGGATGATAATGATGAGGAAGAATGAGTTGTTGTTTCAAATATGTTTCAAAATCATATTGTTGATGATTATATGCATAAATATTCATCTATGCCATTAGGATTGTATCTTGATGTTACCATATTTGAAAAATATAGTGATGATGAGGAAGATTTGAAAGTTTATGAAGGCTTTTTGACTAACGAAACCTCCTCTAGTTCTAATTTTCAATAAGGAGATTATCAACAATGTAATTATGCTATGGTTGATGATAGTTATGAGTCTATTTTTCAAAATTCCAATGAAAATCTCCTTAGTTTTGATACATATTTTAAAGATATCATTATTGGGGAGAGTAATCAAGAGTTCTCTCATGATATATTTTTAAAGACTTGTCCTTCATTTGATCATTATGGAGACAATGGTGTAGAAGATCAAGAACATATCTCTTCTTTTCTCTCAGAAATTATCAACTGTAATGGGACAATGCATCATAGTGTTGGATCTGAGTCATAGGGATATAGAAAAGAGGAAGACATACCTGAGAAATCAATTATTTTGAACCTGTATGATGGTGATCACGGTTTTGAAGATCCCATGGCAACCTTACTTGAGTCGTATCTCTCAATCTCTCTTAAGTTTTCAAATTTTATCATATCACTTACATTTGACAGTGAGTGTGACCTCCTGAAAGAGTTTTTATGGTCATTGTTATGATTTTATTATTATATTCTAATCAGTGGCATAAAAATAATCCTTCCAGCCACTAGTTTACTTGAAAGGGTTCATTGGAAGCATGATTTCACTTGATCAACAAGCAATACAATTGATTATAATAAGAGTGTACATGAATAAGCTCAGCAGTTGAGCATTAATTTTCAGTTTTCAATGAATAAGCATAGTTTTTTTCAATATATAAGGGTATGACATAAGTGAATATCAAATCTTGAAGGTTTCGAGGGGATTGGTTGCACAGGCCTGATGACTTCATAGCCCAATGGGCAAGGCGATTGGAACTACTAGGTTCTTGGAAAACTCACAGGGAAGTTTCCATCCCAGTTGGAGCCAGATGTTAGCTCCTAGAAATTCATCGTCTCAAGTCAGTCTTTCACCAAAGTTTGGTCATGTTAGTTGTATTGGAAGGGTGACTAGTAGTCTTCAAGGTTCACTTAGTCAATATTCTCATATTGAAAATTGTCTCAGTTTGAGTTATCTTAAGCCTAGGAGTGGATCCTACATCCAAGAAGAGTCATTATTCCCCTCATTTTTCATATTTAATCATTATGAGACCTTGTATAAATCAAACCTCATCACCTCACAAGTTTCTAGTGCAAACTGCCTTTTTTACACTAACTGTGCTACAAACTCTTATGTTTTCCACATGGACGAATTTTTTTCAAAGATGATTTCTTCTTAATATTTTTGGGTGATGATTGACGGTCTAATTTGATGGTCATGAGATTACATACATTTTGAAATAAAAGTATCAACTTACATGGCTTAATGATGTACCTATTATATCATAATCTTCTTACTAGCTAGAATTTTTCTCACGGATTTCCGAACAAAGCATTTTTGCTTCGTTCCTCATTGTTAGCACTCTGTAAATTTTGTTCGGATGATATAAAAATGACAGAGGTAACTATTTCAAACTAATTTAGAGCTAGGCACAATCCTTCTCAACTCAGAAAGGGCTCTCTCTGTCACTTGATATTTCTTTGGCAATCAGTGGCTAGATTTAGTTTGTTTTGGGGTTTTTTATAAAGTTTTTGGCAAGGAAGGGGGGGGGGCACACTTAGGGCTATGGAGTCGAAATTATGAAAGTGAATGAAAACAATGAATGGATGGTAGAACTATCCATATTATAAAGGATAAATGAGGCAATGAATCTGATTCATAAATTGTATTTAATAAGGGTGTAAGCGGAAGGAGGAAACAAATAAATGCATGAGAGCATTACTAAAATGAATTATGAATTAGCTAGGAAGAAAATTACACAGTTTAAATTTCTTAAGCCGAGAGCATCACAAGATGAATTCAGGGCCTTTAACTCTACAATTTAAATAGAATACAATGTAAATGGAATTAAAGAACATAGGATATACATACAATGAAAGGAGACAAAACTAATATCACCACCATTAGAATCTTTTCATAGAGACTTCAAAAGCTTCTGCATATGTATTCAATTCAGCTCCAAAAAATTACAATTGAGTTTAGAAACAACTAAAAGGTTCCCTTGCACTTCTTCCAACCTTGATACATACGTATCTCTTAACATTTATACAAACAATGAGTCCTTTCATTTCCAAACCCGTTACAAATAAAGAAACGTTTCGTTTGGAAACTGTTTACAAGAAAACTTAGGCTTCAAAGCGCCACTTGTAATTCTCAAACAGTACTAACTATGTAAAATATGAGAATGTGATTTTTATATAAGATCATTATGAAGGAAAATCTCTCTCGGTTTCTCTAAATTCATCTCCAACTGGTCGAAACACATGCCTCAAATACATGTCTCGAACATGAAATCATGAAAACTGAAAAATAGGGTTCACATATTTATTTGAATCTCTCAATATGTGACACCTGTGTAAAATATGGGGGAGGTTTTTGTACATCAACTTGTCTTGAGTAAAAACCTCTCTCAGTTTTGTGAAAATTTTCCCCATATGTCCGAGATCTGCATTTGAAAAAGATGTCTCCAACAAAAGAAATCCGTAATTCGGAAATATAAGGTTCCAAGATGTCCTCGATTCTCCCAGTATGTAACAACTATGAGAAATATCAAAGCGGTTATTGTTCTTTGGCCCATTCTGAGTATAAACCACTTTTGGTTTATCAAAATGTTCTCTAGTTTTCTCGTAATTAACATCAAAAGACGACTGGTCAAAATTACTTGAAATCTCGAAACTCATACTTGAAAACTGATATACATGAAACTGATCGAATTCGTCTGCAAATTGTTTAACCCCCAACTTACTTTCTCTATCCATTTTGTAGAAATATCTGTAACTCTTGTATTTCAGAAATTTTGGGGACGAGGCAAAGCGATTTGGGGTAGACTTCTTTTCACCCTGAAATGCATCTGGTGGCGCCACGTGGTCCTGAGTTGAAACCATGGTATTTTTATCGACTCGCTTCCAACTAATTAACTTCCGCACTATTTCTCTGCTCGATATGGTATCTGACCATTTATCTATAGTTCCTGAGATATGTGGCCCGCTCGGTCCCATAAACTCCACACTCCCGCTAGATTTAGCTTCCTCCCATTGTATTTGGCCCTGTCTTCCAGTTTATCATGCTTCCACATTAGTTTAGAACCTTGCTAAGTCTTGGAAACTAGATTTCTCACAAAAAATGTTATAGTGATAACATGGCATCCAAATGGGCATGCTATCCTCCCTGTGAGGTAGTTGTTGGACCTTGGTTATGAAAGTTAGTGAAGAGAAAGGAAGAAAAGGAAAAATGTGAACTGTGTGGAAGACAGAATGACTGTTACTGGGTCGAAGTGAGAAAAAGAGCAGAAAAGATGAAGTGAAGTAAAAGGAATCAAGCCATTGGACAAGGAGATCGAGGATGACATATCAACAAGGAAGAAGGATTGTGGACAACTCAGAAAGCGGAAAAATCCATCGTTGGATGCTTTGGAGCACTGCACGAGAAGGAAGAAAAGATATCCTAGCGAAGCCCTGAAAAAGAGGGTCAAGTTGACCTAGGGTTTTAGACACCTAGGGTTTTAGTACCTATGGTTTTGACACCTAGGTTTTGGCCTAAGGATGTCGATGAGTGATTGTAATGTATAAATAGAGGTCTAAAGGACATGGGATGGGTTTTTGTTGTTGGTGGTGTTATGATTGTTGTTGTTACTATTGTTGGTGTTGTGTGATCGAGTAAGTAATATCGAGTGAGAAAGAAGTGTTGATTACAAGAGCCTTCGGTATTGTAAGATCTTCAGTTGGGTGTGAAGATCAACCTTCCAGCTAGGTGTGTAGGGAGGGGAGGGATAGAGAGGAGAAGAAATAAGATCTGCTAGCTGAGAGCGCAAA
>ML862342.1:7784-23597 GCA_009831015.1 Picea engelmannii
AGGGCTAATTCTTTACATGTATATTGTTTCTGAGATTACATTTACAAGATTTAAAGATACTGATTATAATTCTTGCATATCCAAAGTTTCTTAGCTGTGCAATGATCATCTACAAATGTTGGAGCTTGGTTGAGTTTTTGTATGGATTTGTACAGTTCCATGCCACGGCTAGACATGTCTTGATATAAAGGAATATTACATTGGTAATGATTCAAAGTATTTTTCAGATGATATTAAAGTGATAATTCCAAATATAACATGGGTTGATGATTGATGTCTTAATATACTATCCCTTCTAAGCTTAAAGTTCGCATACACATACATACAACTTGCATAGTGAGAATAGGTAAGTGATATGTTAGATGACTTTGTAATAATAAATACCGAATGTCATTCTGTGAGAAAAGGTAAGTTACATGGCTACCACTCCATAACCATAAAAAGATATGCGACACAATTAATCATGTTACTTTACTTTATTAAATACTCCAAATTCAAACGTACAGAGTATGATACATGATAATATGACCATTATAAAGTAGAAACTCTATCACCTTCCTTTAATGGTCATATGGGAAACTACACCTAGCTTATCTCTAAATTTTACAAATTTATCTAGATTGAGAAGCTTGAATATCTCTGCAGTGTACTCTTGAGTAGTACAATATTGCAGCTCTATATTTCCATTATCCATACTGCTGAATATATTGCTTCTCTATACTTTGATTCGAAATTCAAAATATCAGAGCTACTGCATGTAAGTTTTTGCTCAACCAAGAAACAACACTTGTACTGAGATTGAAAACATAACATGTAGTGGAATTCCCATCATCCACTAAACCTCTCCAATCTGAATTTTGTTTTACCTGACAACAGAAAATCCTCCCCTTTACCTACAAGAGACCATACTCCTAGGTACCCTATACATTACCTTAAAACTCTCTTGGTTGTTGTCCTATGCTCAACACCATGCATTGTAATAAACTTTGAGATTTAGTTCACTGCAAAACTCAAACTGGCCTTCTTGTTGTAAAATATTTCACACTACCCATCAACTCCCTATATATTGACTTATTACTAATTAGTAAGTTGAGTTAATCTTCATTGATAATTTCAGCCGACCCTCCATTGGTGTAGAAGATGTCTTACAATCTGCGATATGAAAGTTATCCAATAAATGTTTGGCATACTTGGTTTCACACAAACTGTTATCTCATGGATCTGCACACAAGATAAGTCCAACCATCCATTTACAAACCCTAGGGAAACTCTTGGAAGTTCTACCCATTGTCACTTTAGGCGGGCTTTACCTAAAGATTAAATCACTAATATGTCTATTATCACAGATCTGAAAATCAGATTAGCGATTTGTGACTTTAATGATCTTTAGAATAAAAGCTTGAAAAGACAAGCAAGATTGCACGCCTTATCTTTTGGGCAAATGGAGTCAAAGCAATGCTTGAGGGAGGGCGGAGGGTGTTGATATTGTTGATATTATGGTAGCTGCGGGAGGTATTAACCTCCATGTGTAACCTTTGACTAGAATAGAATATTCCGGAAGCAAGAGAAACCCTAAACAGATGTGTAAAAACCCTAGAAGACATGTCGGCTCAGTAGAATAAATAATATCAATGTATTTTCTTCTAGAAATACATGTCGGCCCAGATAGGTGACAAGAACCACTATAAATAGGAAATGCTCTAGCTCATTTTGTACACACTTGACTCACTCTCTCAGAAAGGTATAGTACAAGTTTGGAGCTGCAGCTAGAGCACTTTCTTGGACTCTCCCTTGGTTATGGTTTGGACTTTCTGCTTGGTATGCTAACTCTAGAGAGTGATACACTACCTTGATTGGCTATTAAGCCTAGGGTTTGCTTCCAGAATTATTCTCTGTCAAGGTTAAGGTCCTCGGGGGTGGCTTCGACCTATGGTTGGGTGACAATATTGCTATATTGACTATGGTTAAACAAGCACACCTATTATTTCTAATAGGTTATGGACCCACACTATCTTCAGACAGTCTAACCACTCGAAGATAGATTGGGAGGATTTGCTCAGCTACAGTTACAGTTGCAGTCAAAGTTTTTGCTGCAACAACAAAACCCTAACCCTCTTGTTGAGGCACCTTAAGTGAAGAGATTGACCTAATTTCTGGATAGCCTAATGCGCCCTAACCTAGCGTGCCTCCTGGTACTCTCAACAAGCTAAGACACCAAGTTTGAGTTTTTGGTCGAAGCCAACGGTTGACCAAGTCAAAGAAGTCATGATGTACTCTACGAAGTCAGAAAACAAGTTAGAAGGGGCTTCTAACTTCAGAGCATGGAAGACAAGGATTGATCTCATCCTTGCCAAGAATAAAGTGTTGGATATCGTGAAAGGAAATATCGTGGAACCACCGTTTGAAGAAGGAAAAGAGAAGGAACCTCAGAACGTTGCAGTTATGAAGAAGTTCAAAGACAATGACATCAATGCCATGAATATCATAGTGGACTCTGTAAAAGACCACTTGATACCCTACATCTCTCATCTTGACTCATGTACGATGCCCTAACTAACCCCTTCTCAGTTAGAAACATTGGACAAGTAATGAGTCTAAAGAATGAACTCTGTGACATGAAAATCAATGATGATGACAACATAACATCATACCTTGTGAGAATCTCTCAATTAAGAGATCAACTACAAGCTATTGAAGAAATCATTTCAAAGAAGGAACTGGTAAATATAGTACTCAATGGTCTTCCCAAGACATGGGATGCATTTGCCGCAAGCATGAACACAAGAAATGAGTATCCCACATTTGAAGAACTTTGGACTTGTTGTGCACAAGAAGAATCAAAGATTAACACAAAAGAGAAATCCCAAAAGAAATACGATGATCAAGCTTTCACAACAAAGTTCAAGAATTTCAAGAATAAGAAGAAGTTTGGCTCAAGGAAGAAACCAAATCAAGAAAATGATATGTCAAAAGATACAATGTTTCAACTGTCGAAAATATGGTCACTAGAGGAACCACTGTCATGAGTTAAAGAAAAGGAAGGAAACAGACGAATCAATCGTTGTCGAAGAAAAGGAACCCTCAAAGAAAGTCCAGCATGATAAAACAAACTTCTTCTAAGTCAAGGTAACAATATTCTTCAAAGCCCTTTTAAATATCATGTTTACATAGTTCTTGTACATATCGTGTATATCTATTTTTTAGAAGAAAATATGTTCAAGGGAAACAATACCTTTGGAAGAATAAAAGGATAAGGATTGCTATTACAATGACTACAAGTCAAGCAATACACATGAAAAGATGAAGTATGTTGGCAATCTTTGGTAACAATTCTCGTGGAAGCTATTATAAAAGTAACAATTGCCAGATAAGCCGAAATCAGAATCAAAACTGAAGAGACCCAGAAGTCAAAACATAGGAAATTAGAAAAAGACTTGTGACACCTTGCAGAAGGAAATAAGAATGTAGATGAAAGCGTGGACTATCTTAGATGGGGGGAGATGATTACAAAATTCCAAAAGAAGAGCATGCATTCATGCATAAAGCAAGGATTAGGAGGGAGCTAATCCTAAATAATATGATCCATTGAGGATTATGAAGTATCTATCCATGTTCCCATTGAAAGTAGAAACCATGAAAAACAACACGTGTTCAGTTTGACTTTAGAAGAAATCTTCTTCGAAAAGAAGCCTTAAAGTATCCTTGGTTGTCCATCTACATCCATGATCCTATGATGAAAGGAAGAAGTTGGAATCTTCAGGGCATGGAATCTATAGAAGACTCCATGGACCCAAGAGCTAAAGAGAAACATGAGGAAGAACATGAAGGTTGCAAGAGAGAAAGAAAAAGCCAGAACACCTAGTTATTATACCGAAAATCACAAAGACTAACAACTTGGTTTGAACTCACTAAGAAGAAATCGAGCAAAAGAAATGGAAGTTATGATAAAGAACAGTGTGAAAAAGACTTATGAATGGAAGAATTGTAAGATTCAAAGGTTCTTCCAGAAGGAGGGAGAAGACTATGACAACAACTTGTTCCAGATATACCTCTTGTAGTATCCATGGATTGGAATTTACATGTAAAGACTATTCTTCCCAATAAATCAAGCGAGAAAGAAGCTTATACCAGAAAGAGACCCATGTATGCAGATATAAGAAGACCTTGTATGGATTCAAACAACTTGATGCAGAGTATCTCGTATACAACAAAAGTGTGGTGAAAAATTTCTATGACAGAGATAGTGTATCAGAATAGTTACTCAGAAGTCTGGGATGATGGATTGCTAATCCATGGCAAACTCTCACGATGACAAAATAAGTGCTACTTGGATATGCTTCAGTTTGAGCCTTGCCACGTTGTCATGAACTAGCATGAAACATAAGTGTTGAATTCGACTATGATATATTGTAATGATCAGAGCTATATGAAGCCTTCAGAGAAAACCAGTGTTCCATGATAGATCAAAGTACATTGAGATCAAGCATTACATTCTCCATGATGAAGTCCAAAAAAGAGAAGTGGTTCTCTAATATATCTCCACAAATGAGTAGATCGCAGACATTTTGGTAAAGCCTCTGTCCAATTTGAAAAAGTTTGCGTACTTAAGAAACAAGTTGGGGCTCGTGGAGACGACTTCCTTATTGAAAAAGGAAGAGATTACTCCCAGGTTGGGAGGAAGCACTGATGTGTTATTGATTTATGGACAATCATTTTTTAGTTCAAAAAATGGTCCAGGATGAGCAGTTCCTTTCTAGTTCGGAAACTGGTTTGAGATTTCTGACGGATGGGCATTTTCCAATTCGGAAAATGGTCCAGATCGGACAATCATTTTCGTAATGAAAATGGTTCGATAGATTGTTGATATACCATAAACAACGATTCCCCTTGTGGCCAGTGTGGGGGAATGGTCTAGGACAATCATTCTTCTTGGCAATCACTCCGAGTAGTGGTCAAGTAGAATGGTCCACCTCGTCGAGCAGTCATTCTTTCGAAGTTCACAGTTGTGAGCAGTTTCGAAGAATGGTCTGTTTTGGAGGTTGGTGTAGGATAGTCACTTCCATTAGGAAATGGTCCAGACAATCATTCCTTGGGGAAAACTCATTCTATCCAGGTTACACTATGACTAGTGCCGGAGGAATGGCCCAGTTAGGTGAATGGTCCAGGTTCAATAATCAAGGACAGACATTCCCTAGGGCAGACTCATTCTCTTCAGGTTGCACTATGACTAGTGCTGGAGGAATGGCCCAGTTACGTGAATGGTCTAGGCTCAGAATTCAGGGACAATTATTCTTTTATGCCTGAGAAGAATGGTCCAGATAGCGCATGGCTGATGTTTTACATTCTGAGGGAAGATGCTCTTCCAGATCTCACAGATGTGAGTGGAAGAATGGCCCAGATGACTATGTTTATATCATGATATTGTTTTATGCAGGTTGGTATTAGATTATATGATTGCTATGGAGATTGTATGTCTCTGGTCAATAGATGTATGCTATTGTGATGGATGTGTTCCACTGGTTGTGACTATGTGTCACTGATTAAGTAGTCGTGTGCTACTTGGTGTGGTTGTGTACCACTGGTTGTGACTATGTGTCACTGATTAAGTAGCCGTGTGCTACTTGGTGTGGTTGTGTACCACTGGATAGTAGTTGTGTACTACTATGGATAGACACAGTTGTATTCTATTGAATGACATTGTTCTGATTTCCATGTAGACTATTAGTAGTGTTGAAAATGATTATCAGCTAGATGGATAGTCAATGTGTTGATGGACATACATTCTCCATACAAAAAATGGTCCAGGACATTTATTCTTCTAGGACGTATGTCTGGATTAGAAGAATAGTCCTTGTAGCCCATGGCGTGACTTCCAACATCTATTGGAATAGTTATTCTTCTAAGACACATGTCTGAATTAGAAGAATGGTTCTTGTATCACTCTATGGAGTGAGTGACTTATTCAACATCATGCCTGATTACTCAGATGGAGTATGACTTCGAGAGGTGATGCAGTTGATGCTATCAGATGATACTGATAGTGATGATGGTGCTCATGATCTAATCATGAGATAACCTATATGGCTACGATGATGCTATTGGTTGAATGGTATGTTTGTGCTCAAGACCATTTCCTTCAATACCTCCCTAGCTAGGAGAGAGTGTTGATATTATGGTAGATGCAGGAGGTATTAACCTCCATGTGTAACCCTGACAAGAATAGAATATTCCAGGAAGCAAGAAGAAACCCTAAAGCATTGGACATAACCCTAGAAGACAATTCGACGAAAGGAAATATTTAATATTGAGTTTTTAGCCTCTAGAATGAGAAGTCGACCTAGACAGCTAAGGAAGAGCAGTATATAAATACAGGATACCATAACTCATTTGCACACAAACAACTCACAATTGCAGAAATTTGGTTGTGCGCAAGGTTGGAGAGTAGCTGTAGCTGCAACTACTACAACTTCTATTTTCGGTTTCAGTCTTGGACTCTCTCTTGGTTATGGTTTGGACTTTCTGTTTGGTATGCTAATTCTGGAGAGTGATACGCTACCTTGATTGGCTATTA
Organism: Picea engelmannii; assembly: GCA_009831015.1. Taxonomy (NCBI): domain Eukaryota; kingdom Viridiplantae; phylum Streptophyta; class Pinopsida; order Pinales; family Pinaceae; genus Picea; species Picea engelmannii. The sequence goes on from ML862342.1 coordinate 14,356, forward strand.
ACCCTAGGGTTTGCTTCCAGAATTATTCTCTAACAAGGTTAAGGTGCTCGGGGGTGGCTTCAGCCTATAGTTGGGTGACAATATTGCTATATTGTCTATGGTTAAACGAGCACGCCTATTATTTCTAACATACTTGTCCCTGATTGTTGAACCTAGTGTTGATATTATGGTAGCTTCGGGAGGTATGAACCTCTATTGTGACCTTTGACAAGATTAGAATGTTCCGGAAGGAAGCAAAGAAATGAAGGAAACCCTAGACAAGATGTCGGCTGCAGAAATATTATTAATATGAATTAATTAGTACCCAGAAGGAGAAGTCGGCCCAAGCAAGCCTTCCAGAATTACTATAAATACAGGGCGCCAGTCTCTCATTATTCACATTCTTAGAATTGCAGAAGTCACTTGTGCACACTGTAGTCTGGCAGTTTTGTGCGCAATTTCTGGGGAAGGTGTTGCGCCAGTTTCTGGGTTGGAATATCTGATCAGCTTTGGTTACTTTCTTGCTTGGTGCATTAGCCTTGCTTGGCTATTGATTGCTACCATGATTCTTCTCTTTGTCAAGGTTAAGGTGCTCGGAGGGTGGCTTCGGCCTATGGTTGGGTGACAAGGGTATTGTCAATGGTAAAACGAGCACAATCCTTCATATTCTAACAGGTTATGGGCCCACACCTCATTCATTTAGTCTAAACGCTGGAAGGAAGCATAACCGCTAGGATATTGAGCTCGTTGAGGAATTGCCGCTAGGGTTACTAGCATAAGCAGCTTCCAAGACACTGCCGCTAGGGTTACTAGCAGAAGCAGTTGCATAAACCCTAATCTCAGATCCGACACCTTGTGATGGAGCATCTCTCTCAAAAAGAAGATATTTAGATGCACCCCAACTCAGTGCACCTTTTGGATCTCTCGGAAGATAGAAACGACGAAGTTGAAGTTTTGGATCAAGGCATGACCAGTTACCAGTCAACCGAAGACATGAGTGAAACGATCAGTCTTTTACACTACTCAACACTTACTGGAACGATTGAAGATGACATGTGGATAATCGATAATGGAGCTTCTAGGCACATGATGGGAGATCAAGCTAGACTCTCAAATCTAAATGAGAAGAAGACCTCGTACAAGGTAGAGCTTGGAGACAAAACCACTTACCCCATGGAAGGATTTGGACAAGCCTCCATCAAAATGAAAACATGTAACTATGTTCACTTAAGCAATGTTTTATATGTACCTGGTTTAGAAAGGAATCTTGTATCGATATCTTGCCTAGAAGACAAGGGAAACATAATAACTTTCGTGGATAGAAAGGTGTTATCATGGCATAAAGACTCCAACATAGAGAATGCTAGGGTTATTGGAAGTCGTGAAGGAAATCTGTATAGACTACTAGAACAAAATGAAGAAGCTCTTGTACATGAAGAAGTCAACCCTAATGAGCTTTGGCACAGAAGGTACGCTCACATTAACTATCAAGCATTACCCTTTCTCAAAAGGATGGTTGAAGGAATACCAGAGTTGAAGTCTACACATGAAGGAATCTGCAAAGGATGTGCTCTTGGGAAGAATATCAAGAAACCATTCCCAAGCAACAACAATAGATCTAAGGAGATTCTAGATCTGATACACTCAGATGTTTGCGTTCCTATGCTAGTAAAATCTCTATGAGGATCTTCTTACTATGTAATCTTCATAGATGACTATTCAAGAAAGACTTGGTTATATCTACTCAAGACAAAAGACAAAGTATTCAACAAGTTTCAAGAGTTCAAAGCAGAAATAGAAAATCTCACGAATAACAAGATCAAGACGCTAAGAACCGATAATGGTGGAGAATACACATCAAAGGAATTCGTTGCATTCTGCAAATCGGCAGGGATTAGAAGGGAGCTGACTGTTCCTCATAATCCTCAACAAAATGGTGTAGCAGAAAGAAAGAACAAATCCATTGAAGGAACCGTAAAAGCCTTACTAAATGATCAAGGTATATCCATGTTATTATGGGGAGAAGCAACAATGACATCAATATATGTGCAAAACAGAAGTCCTCATTGTATATTGAAGGACATGACACCAGAAGAATCTTTCTCAGGGAAGAAACCTAATGTGGAAAATCTAAGAATATTTGGATGTCCTGTTTACTCTCACATTCCCAAGGACAAGAGGAATAAACTAGAACCTTCAGGAAAGAAAGGGATATTCGTAGGATACATTGATTCATCAAAATCTTATAGAATATATATTCCAGAACAACACAAGATCGAAGTTAGCAGAGACGTAACATTCAATGAGAAGATGGCCTTCAAGAAATCCATAGAAGAAACTATAGAAGAAGAAGAGATTGAAGAACTTAATGAAGAAAACATAGAAAATGAAAATGATGAAAAGGAACAACTTGATCATCCTATGGAGCCATGTGAAAACATTGATTCAGATATCGTACCCAAGACCAAGAAACGACCAGCTTGGCTTGAAGCTACCTTACAAGATGCATAAAGACTCAAGGTTCCAGAAGGAACATTCAGAAAGAGTAAAATACCTAAACGATTATCAAGTTATGCAACATACATGACGAAGCTTCTAGATGAAGAACCTACCACATTTGAAGAAACATTTCAAAAGGGACAATGGAAAGAAGCTATGATGGAAGAGCATCAATCCATTATGAAAAATGAGGTATGGGAAATCGTACCTAGACCTAAAGAAAAATCGGTGGTAACTTCAAAATGGGTATACAAGATCAAACATGCAGCAGACGAAAGCGTGGATAAATACAACGCAAGATTCGTAGCCAGAGGGTTCTCCCAGAAGGAGGGAGAAGATTATGACAAAAAATTTTCTTCGGTGGCTAGATATACTTCCATCAGAGCTATCATATCTCTTGTCGCTTCCATGGGATGGAACTTACATCAGATGGATGTAAAGACAACTTTCTTCAATGGAGCAATTGAAGAAGAAGTATATATTGAACAACCTCAAGGGTTTGAGGTATATTCCAGAGACACTCATGTTTGCAGATTAAAGAAAGTTCTATATGGACTCAAGCAAGCTCCAAGGGCTTGGTATGCCAGAATGGACAACTATCTAACGAGACTTGGTTTCTCCAAGAGTCATGCAGATCCAAACCTTTATTATAAAGTTATGGACAATGCACCTGTAATTATACTACTATATGTTGATGATCTATTCATAACAGGTGAAGAGTCTCTCATCATTCAGTGCAAGAAGGAATTGGCTTCTGAATTTGATATGAAAGATCTAGGTCTCATGCATTATTACTTGGGACTAGAAGTATGGCAGAAGCGTGGTGAAGTATTCCTTGGACAAGGAAAGTACACAATAAAGATCCTTCAAAAGTTTGGAATGATGGACTATAAGTCCATGGTCACTCCTATAAATGTGGATATAAGAAAAGTAAAAGATCCAGATTCTGATCCAGTAGATCAATCTCTATATCGACAACTAATTGGATCATTGATGTATTTGGTAAATACTTGACCAGACATTTGCTTTGCCGTGAATACACTAAGCCAGTTCCAGTGGGAACCAAGACATGAGCACTGGATAGTTGCAAAGCATGTATTAAGATATATTTGTGGGACAATAAACTATGGCTTGAGATAAACCGCATTCAGTGGTATCCAACTTCATGGATTCACAGACTCAGATTGGGCAGGAAGTGCAGAAGATAGAAAGAGCACTTCAGGTACATGTTTCATCTTGGGCTCCGATATGATATCTTGGAGCAACAGGAAACAAAAGTCTGTCACACTCAGCACATCAGAAGCAGAGTATATCACAACATGTGAAGCATGCACATAAGCAATATGGCTGAGGAAGTTAATCTCCGATTTATTTGATCAGATTCCAGAATCGACCATAATATATTGTGATAATCAGAGCTGTATAAGATTATCAGAACATCCCGTGTTTCATGAAAGGTCGAAACACATTGAGATCAAATACTACTTTATTCGAGATTAAGTCCAGGAAGGAGAGGTAAAGCTTGAGTATAGCCCCACTGATGAGCAAACAACAGATATCTTGACAAAAAACTCTATCCAGAATAAAGTTTTCATATTTCCGAGAGAAGATGGGGATCGTGGAAATAACTCCCTTAGTTGAAAGGGAAGAAATGACTCTCCAGGTTGGGAGGGAGCACTGAAAATATTATTGAAGACATTTGTTTTCGAGATTGAAAGATAGCCCAGTTGGGCAGATTATTTCCTGTTCGGAAAGTGGATTGAGATTTCTAATGGATAGGGATTTCCCATTGTGGTTAACATGGGAAATGGTCCAGATTGCTGATGTATCATAGACAACGACTTCCCATTGTGGTTAACATGAGGAATGGTCTGTTTTGGAGGTTGATACAGGACAGTCTTTTCCTCTTGTGGTTAACAGAGGAAATGGTCCGGATAGTCATTCCTTAGAGTGTATTCATTCTCTCCAGGTTGCACTTTGTTTAGTGCCGGAGGAATGGCCCAGGGTGGGGAATGGTCTAGGCTCAAAAATCAAGGATAGGGATTCCTTAGGGTAGATTCATTCTCTCCAGGTTACACTTTGTCTGGTGTCGGAGGAATGACCCAGGGTGAGGAATGGTCCAAGCTCATAAATCAGAAGCAATCATTCTTCCTTGTTTGAGAAGACTCATTGTTGATGTTCTACACTGAGGGAAAATATTCTTTTAGAGCTCACAGATGTGAGTGAAAGATTGGCCCAGATAATTCAATTTATTTCTAACAATATTTTCTGTGCAGATTGTCATCAGATGATTGTTATGGAGACATCCTGTTTCCAGACAGTAGAGATATGCTACTGTGGTGGATATGTTCCACTGTTTGTGACTGTGTCACGGTTTGAGTAGTTGTGTACTACCTTGGATAAAGCACAGTTGTGTTCTATCAATTGATATTGTACCAGTTGTCATGGAGAATATGCAGTTGGATAATAATGACGGTGCTCGTGATACTATCAATTGAATGGTCTGTTTGTGCTCAAGACCATACCTCCCTAGCTAGGAGGGAGTGTTGATATTATGGTAGCTTCGGGAGGTATGAACCTCTATTGTGACCTTTGACAAGATTAGAATCTTCTGGAAGGAAGCAAAGAAATGAAGGAAACCCTAGACAAGACGTCGGCTGCAGAAATATAATTAATATGAATTAATTAGTACCCAGAAGGAGAAGTCATCCCAGGCAAGCTTGCCAGAATTACTATAAATACAGGGCGCCAGTCTCTCATTATTCACATTCTCAGAATTGCAGAAGTCACTTGTGTGCACTGCAGTCTAGCAGTTTTGTGCGCAAGTTCTGGGGAAGGTGTTGCGCCAGTTTATGGGTTGGAATATTTGATTAGCTTTGGTTACTTTCTTGCTTGGTGCATTAGCCTTGCTTGACTATTGATTGCTACCAGGATTCTTCTCTTTGTCAAGGTCAAGGTGCTCGAAGGGTGGCTTCGGCCTATGGTTGGGTGACAAGGGTATTGTCAATGGTAAAACAAGCACAATCCTTCATATTCTAACACCTAGACCATTCACCCAACTGGGCCATTCCTCCGACACTAATCATAGTGCAACCTAGAGAGAATGAGTCTTCCCTAGGGAATGATTGTTCAGACCGTTTCCTAATGGAAATGATTGTCCTGCACCAGCCTCCAAACCAGACCATTCTTCGAAACTTCTCACAACTGTGAACTTCGAAAGAATGACTGCCCGACGAGGCAAACCATTCTACTTGACCACTACTCAAAGTGACTGCCAAGAAGAATGATTGTCCTAGACCATTCCCCCACATTGGCCACAAGGGGAATCGATGTATACGGTACATCAACAATCTATCAGATTATTTTCATTACGAAAATGACTGTCTGATCTGGACCATTTTTCGAACTGGAAAATGCTCGTCCGTCAGAAATCTCAAACCACTTTCTGAACTGGAAAGGAACTGCTCATCCTGGACCATTTTTCAAACTGAAAAATGACTGTCCATAAATCAATAACATATAAGTGCTCCCTCCCAACCTGGGAGTAATCTCTTCCTTTTTCAATAAGAAATTCGTCTCCATGAGCCCCAACTTGTTTCTTAAGTACACAAACTTTTCATCTTGGGCAAAGGCTTTTACCAAAATATCTGTTATCTGCTCATCTGTGGAGATATATTGGAGAACCACTTCTCTTTTCTGGATTTCATCACATAGAGTATAATGCTTGATCTCAATGTACTTTGGTCTGTCGTGGAACACTGGTTTTTTCTGAAGGCTTTATATAGCTCTGATCATCACAATATATCATGGTCGAATTCAACACTTATGTTTCCTGCTAGCTCATAACATCGTGGCAAGGCTCAAACTGACACTTCTTCTTTCATCATGAGATTTTTCCATGGATTAACAATCCATCATCCCAGACTTTTGAGTAACTATTCTGATACACTATGTCTGTCATAGAGAGTTTTCACGACACTTATGTTGTATATGAGATACTCTGCATCAAGTTGTTTGAATCCATACAAGGTCTTCTTATATCTGCATACATGATTCTCTCTCTGGTATAAGATTCTTTCTCACTTGCTTTATTGGGAAGAGCAATCTTTTACATGTAAATTCCAATCCATGGATACTACAAGAAGTATATCTGGTTTGCTAGAGCAAGTTGTTGTCATAGTCTTCTCCCTCCTTCTTGAATAATCTATGAATCTTGCAATGCTTCCATTGATAAGTATTTTTCACATTTTCTTACATACACTGTTCTTTATCATAACTTCCATTTCTTATGCTTGATTGCTTCTTAGTGAGTTCAAACCAAGCTAGTAGTCTTGTGATTCTCGGTATAATAACTGGTTATTCTTTATTTTCTTTCTTTCTTGGAATCTTCATGTTCTTCCTCATGTCTCTCTTTAGCTCTTGGGTCCATGGGGTCTTCTATATGCCCTGGAGATTCCGACTTCTTCCTTTCATCATAGGATCATGGATGTAGATGGACAACCAAGGATACTTTAAGGCTTCTTTTCGAAGAAGACTTCTTCTAGAGTCAAACTGAACATGTGTTGCTTATCATGGCTACTATTTTCAATTGGAACATGGAAAGATATTTCATAATCCTCAATGGATCATATCATTTAGGATTAGCTCCCTCCTAATCCTTTCTTCATGCATGAATGCATGCTCTTCTTTTGGAATTCTGTAATCAACTCCCTCCATCTAAGAGAGACCACGCTTCTGTCTGCATCCTTAATGCCTTATGCAAAGTGTCACAAGTATTTTTCTAATTTCCTTTTGATTGCTGACTTCTTTCTGTTTTGACTTCTTCTGGGTTTCTTCAAGTTTGATTCTGATTTCAGCTTATCCTACAGTTGTTACCTATGTAATAGCTTCCACAGGAATTGTTACTAAGGATTGTCAATGTACTTCAACTTTTCATGTGTATTGCTTGACTTGTACTCATCGTGATGGCAATCCTTATCTTGTTATTCTTCCATAGGTATTGTTCACCTTGAACATCTTATATTCTAAGAAATAGATATGCAATATATGTACATAAACTATGTAAACATGGTATGTACAAGAACTATGAAGAATATCGTTACCTTGTCTTAGAAGAAGAAGTTTGTTTTATCCTGCTTGGCCTTCTTTGAGGGTTCCCTTTCTTCGGCAACTGATGCTTCATCTATTTCCTTCCTTTTATTTAACTTAGGACAATGGTTCCTGTAGTGACCATATTTTCGACAGTTGAAGCATTGTATCTTTGACATATCCTTTTCTTGATTAGGTTTCTTCCTCATGCCAAACTTCTTATTCCTGAAATTCTTGAACTTTGTTGTGAAGGCTTGATCTCCGTATTTATTTTGGGATTTATCTTTTGCGTTAATGCTTGATTCTTCTTGTGCACATCAAGTCGAAAGTTCTTCAAATGTGGGATACTCCTTTCTCGTGTTCATGCTTGCGGAAAATGCATCCCATGTCTTGGGAAGGCTATTGAGTACTATATTTACCAGTTCCTTTTCTAAAATGATTTATTCAATATATTGTAGTTGATCTCTTAACTGAGAGATTCTTACAAAGTATGATGTTATACTGTCATCATCATTCATTTTCATGTCAAGAAGTTCATTCTTTAGACTCATTACTTGTCCAATGTTTCTAACTGAGAAGAGGTTAGTTAGGGCATCGTGCATCTTCTTAGATGAGTCAAGATGAGAGATGTAGGGTATCAAGTGGTCTTTTATAGATTCCACTATGATACTCATGGAATTGATGTCATTGTCCTTGAACTTCTCCATAATTGCAACGTTTTGAGGTTCCTTCTCTTTTCCTTCTTCAAATTGTGGTTCCACGAACTTTCCTTTCACGATATCCAACACTTTATTCTTGGCAAGGATGAGGTCAATCATTGTCTTCAATGATATGAAGTTAGAAGCCCCTTATAACTTGTTTTTTGACTTCATAGAGTAAGTCACAACTGCTTTGACTTGGTCAACCTTTAACTTTGACTTGGTCAACCTTTGACTTTGACCAAAAATTCAAACTTGGCGTCTTAGCTTGCTGAGAATACCAAGAGGTGTGCTAGGTTAGGGCGCACTAGGTTATACAAAAATTAGGTCAATCTCTTCACTTAAGGTGCCTCAATACGAGGGTTAGGGTTTCATTGTTGTAGCAAAAACTTTGACTGCAACTATAATTGTAACTGAGAAAATCCTCCCAATCTATCTTCCAACGGCTAGACTGTCTGAAGATAGTGTGGGTCCATAACCTATTAGAAATAATAGGTGTTCTCTTTTAAGCATAGACAATATAGCAATATTGTCACCCAACCATAGGCCAAAGCCACCCCCGAGCACCTTAACCTTGACATAGAATGATTCTGGAAGAAAACCCTAGGTCCAAAAGCCAATCAAGGTAGCGTACCACTCTTTAGAGCTAACGTACCAATCAGAAAGTCCAAACCATAACCAAGAGAAAGTACAAGCCTAAAACCGAAAATACTAGTTACAGTAGCTACAATTGCAGCTACTCTCCAGACTTGCGCACTTATTGAATTTCTGCAGTTGTGAGCTGTTTGTATACACATGGGTTCTGGCATCCTGTATTTATACTTCTCTTTTTTAACTGTCTGGGCCGACTTCTCTTTCTGGAGGCTAAAGACTCAATATTAATTATTTTCTTTAGTCGACTTGTCTTCTAGGGTTATGTCCAAGGCTTTAGGGTTTCTTCTTGTTTTCCAGAATATTCTATTCTTGTCAGGGTTACAC
>WSFP011416822.1:0-23597 GCA_009831015.1 Picea engelmannii
TTCCTATTCCCCAGAAACTCTTAGTTGCTATCCTTGAAACTCACGACACCTTATATAATGAAAGAATAGTGTCATGAAACCTAAAAATCAATTATTTATTATTGTTGGAAATTGGGGGAAGCAAGTAAGAAAATACGAACACCAAGTTGTTTGCACTTAACTAGGCCCAATAAATAAGCCTAAAGTTATCTAGAAAGTAATTTGAGAAAACTTGTAGAAGTTCGTCAAATGGAAGTCCTTTATTTTATGGCTCAAAATAGATCAATAACAAGTTGTTGTATCCATGAGATGACTCAAAGGTAAAAATGAACTATGGGAAGATATATGGGAAGAAAAATATGAAACAAACGTAGTATAAGATGATATTTATATTAGGATGGATGGTAACAGTACATGCTCCATGATCTGGAACAATGCCTAGAAAAAAGGAGGCATAGTACACCAACACTATTTATGGAAAATTTTCTCAGTTCATTTGGCCTTATTCTAGGAGGACCCCTAGCAGTAGATGCATGAACTAACACTTCATCAATCCCTATAGGAAGCCAATGTTTCTTTCACTCAATACAAATGGACTCATATCTACCATCACTAGATGAAAGGAGAGAATATGACAAGCACTAAACATATGATATATCTCAATAAACTATCACATAACAAATCCTGCATTAATAAATAATCACATAAGAATTTATAAACATTAAACATAACTAGAATGGATGGCTATATAAACTATGTTGAAATGAGAAATCACATATGATCTGATAAATTGTTTGGCAGTACAGTTGGAACTCTTTCCCCCATGTGATTCTCTTTAGATGTATGATCATCTATTAGTCTTGAGCTTCCCTTAGTCTACGACAAAATATCTTAAAGTATCTGCCAAAATCATTTAACCTCTTTAATTATCTACAAAATCAATACAAGTCATATTTGTAGCACATTATTTACTCTAAGATGCATTTTTATGAGAGTGCCAGAACATACCTGAATGAGATCCTTTTGGTTTTGAGAATAATTTATTGGAGCCATGCATCTAATATTTGATCAAACTACCTCCTTTGATTTGAAGTAGTAGTAACGAAGTCAACATTAACTTTGTTGTTGCTCCATTGGATCGAGGGAGGCTTGCTCCAAGATTAAATGACCCCAATGAATTATTCTCTAATGAATATGGATAACCACGTGAAGGAGGAATCTATTATGGCCCCTCCCCACCCCTCACATCACTCTTAATTCCCCAATACCCAACATATAAATATAGTGAAATATTTATAGAAAAAACAAGCATATATACATACCAATATTCATAATTGTTTACAATGAAATAAAATGTTTCCTTGATCCATTTGGAGTGAGCTCAATTATCCTAAGAGCAAAGTAAAAACTATTCCATAACATCATACACTACACTAAATCACTTTACATCTAAAAACTAGAGAATGGAAATTGATGTGAAAAGAGGCTTTATTCTATTCCATCATCTCATTTGGTTGGAGTATTAAAATGCACCTGTAAACATCATAGAACTCATCCCACTTTGATATATAAGTGAAAACATATTATTTTTCCAATATTTAATCATAAACTCACTCAAAATACTAAAATGAATGCTTTGGAAAATAATAGGTTTAAACTCATATGTAATCATGAAAATGGTCTTAATGTAAGGCTGTCAGAAAGACGAATATGGTGAAAAGTGAAGTAAAAGGTTGGTAAAAGAATGGAATTTTGGCGACCCAAGAAGTAAAAAAATGTATTTCACAGAAAAGAGATTTTATGTCAAAACGTTATTAAAATATTCATGTACATCATCATTTAGTACTTCTAGTCGGCCTCTTCTTCTTATCTCTATAGTTCCTAAGCATTTCATCAATATCTATGTCTTCGTTCTCTGGGTTCTCTTCAAAAACTGATTGTGATTGTGTCCTCTCATGCAGAGCACACCTAGTCATGGGGTACTCATGGGGTAACATAAGCCAATATGATGAGGCATCACCTACAAAAGCAAAAAATATAAAATTTTAGATGGCCATTTTTTAAATATCATTGAACTAGTTCAGTAATATTAAAAAAAACACCTGCAATTTCATTATTTACCTAGTGCATTGGTCGACACCATTGGAATGGTTTCCGCTATGTACTCCTCTTCAACTGTATGAACCTCAAGTACAACATTCTCTACCATTGATACCAAAAACTTTATAAGGACAATCATAAATGTATAAGTAAAAAAAATAGAAGTACAAAATATATAACTACGAAATTATTAAGTATATGATTAAAATACAACCATATTATTGTCACATGTCTCGATTTTAGCACCATTGTGGGGCTGCACCCTAGTGGAATGAGTCTGCATGGGAGAACCATCTTCTGGTTGCAAACAACTATCAACACACTTCTCTCCAATACTAGTGGGTTGGTTGACAATGTTGCCCCCCTAATTAAAACAAAGTTGTAACACATTAAATTTATCGATGATATCAAACATGACTATATTATATTAATAATAAAGGTTAATGTGAATTGAATTTTATTTACCTTATCCTGCAAAGTGGTTCTTGGTAACTGCCCCAATATTTTCTGGTGTTCAACTACAACTTTATATCCATACTTGTAACCAAGCTGGAGGTCTTCCTCTGTGGTTTTAGTACCGAACTCATCACCATGCATTGCATAAGAGTACGCATTTTTAATGTTATTGGTTGCAATTACCTAAAATTTTGAAGGAGATACAAATAAGATAATTGGGTACTTACAATTCATGACTACAACTTCAAGTGGCCGCCCTAGACTAGCCTGTGTTGGAGATATTTGGAAAGTCTTTCATTTGTTTCCTTTGAAGTGTCAATCAACCTATCATCAAAAGTTTCAAGTATGTTAATATATACCACACTTTTATTTACATCTAAAAAAAATTGAAGGTATTTAATTGAAATTGTAATTTACCTTTTGGGACCAGAGGGTGTTTTTCCTTCATCTATCAATTTCTTCTCTTTTTCATCCTCAATGAGGGCCTTCCACTCCCTCTCTGGAATCATCAGAGGAAACTCATACCTATAATTTTGTTTCAAGTGCTTCCTATACGTTTCTCGCATATATTTTAAATATTGGTCAGCCATGGCAGTGGCCAAGGTTTTATTAAATGTGTCTACACCAAAAAGGATTTCAAGATAATTCATCAATTCTTTTTTTAGATTGGAATTCTGGGAATTCCACCTCTCTCATAGGGTGGGCCCAAAAATAAGAAACACCTTTTTCTCCAAGGACCTATAGAAATCGTTGTTCCTTACACCAAAAAGAATATATATAATTATTAATTTTCAAAAAATAATTTAGATGATTTATATTTGGCTACATAGAGAACATGAAACAATTAAAATTTTAAAAATTACCTGGGACTTTAACCTTCTTTAATCCAAAATCTTTCTCGTTGACCATAAATGTGCCCTTAAGGGTCCCCATGTTGGTCACATGTCTTTCTTTAGGAAAATAAACCATATAGTTGGCAAAACATTAGCCTCATCTTCATCACTACCTCCAAAGCCTACCTGTGTGGCCGCTTCCTAGGGGTGTGTGTCATGGCTCCCAACTAATGGTGTGGAAGGTGGAGATCTGAATAGCCGCATCCTATTTGGTATATGAGGGATTGCATCGGGACCCTATGGAATTTGTGAAACACCACTACTACTGACACCATACATGTCGGGGTTAACAGGGTCCAAAATTATCTATATAAGAAAGAAAAAAAAATCGTTTAGATAATATTAAAGTTAAAAATCCAATATATCCTTTCATTTACACAAAAATCGATGTTTATTTCAGGAATATCCTTGGGTACCCATCGTTTAACTATATGTTTGTACCTCAAGGGAACCTCGATGTCATCTATTCTCTCATGATCATAAGAACATGATCCTCCTTTCACAAGAAAAAATTCCATGTGTGTATGGAATTTTCTTCTGATCTTCTCACCTCTAGTTGATCTCCGACTGTTAGACCTACTAGATGTCTCACTTTCCTCTATTCTACCTTAACTTCCCTCACTCAATGAAGATAGATCTGAAAAATATGTTTTGGCTTGTATGTCCTATAACACCATTAATGAGATAAATAATCAGTCAATCAAGCCATAACACTAGTTCATTACTAGGATCTTGTTGGTATCAAAGTAAGCACATAATGATTACCATAGTGTTACTCTTTCACACTTGTATTAGGCTTTATTACTATTGGTATACTATCTAGGAATTATAAGGGCATGTTTGGAGTCGAATGACACATGCCAACAAGTGGTGATAATAGGATATGATACTGGCTGGAAGACCCTGGAACTAGTTCCATTAGATACAGACTCAATCCTAAGGTCAACCAAGGAGAAAAAACAACACACGCTAATTAATCTAGGAGTCAAGCATGCAAACAAACCAAATTTGTACTACGACTATACCATCTTTATTTGAAATTCTTCATGCAACATATTTCATAGAACTCTAAATGTAAAGAAGGAAGAAATGGCTACAAAGAGAATAAAGGATAGGGGATATGCAAGTTGGGAGGAGTGTTTTTAGGAATCAAAAGAAGTAAAACAAAGAGAGGTTTTAGTTTTTCCTTGGAAAGTGTAAAGAAAGGAAATAATATAATTCTAATTTAGTGTTTGAGTTGTGAGCTAAGGATTCAAAATATTGATGGGATTTCTTGAATGGAATGTTTATGAGTTTGGTTTCTTGAGCAATATGCAATAACAAAACCATAATTCTAGTAGTTATGTTAATGATTCCTAATTTTGTATTTGTATTTGACTCAAGGTACTCACTGCAAAGTATCAAATTTTAATTTTAAGTTGATAAACCAAATATGAAATGAATCCTAAAACCATCAAGTGTTGGAATTTGTCATTTAAGTGTAGTGTCATCTAGTTTTATTTTAAAACATAGAGAGAGTGGTCTCTATAGAAGTAGAGCAATATCATACTGCATTCTCTTCTAAGATGATGCTGATATTTTTAAGCTTCAAGAAATCTTGATATATACGGTGGTGTGAAAAGAAGTTTAATAGGTAGAGGAGAAAATAAAGGATAATAATCAAGGATAATTTAGTACCCATCACTTATTCCAACTTATATAGGAATGAGGGAAATCTTAGACCTTGAGAAATCCCTAAAACATCCAACATTGAAAGAAAAAATGCATATGAGGAATTGGGACGCCATTAAGAAGACTAGAACCTAAATGGAAACGAGAGTCCATATGAATAAGAAGATTTTGGAAAATATGAATACGTTGTTATATGTTAAAGAATTATGGTCAAAGGGATCCCTTAAGTTACATTATTCCATAGGGGGTATTCTTAGGAAATTCAATTTGGAGCAAGTAGAGGAAAACACCAAGTTGAAAAGGAGAATAACAAATTTTGAATCTGCATTGATTCCTAAACTATTGCTTATGTAGCCATTGGCCATTAGGACACCATAGGAATAACTTGAATACAATCCCAAGATAATTTCCACAGAAAAATGAGCCCAAGGTTTATTTTAGGGGGTCAGGGAGACAATTGCAACCATAATTGAAAAAATATTGAAGTTGTTGATGGATCTATGGGAATTGATGAGAAAATTCTTTGTCCTTGACACAAAACTTATTTATTTGACCAAATATTTGAATCAATGATTTACCAACTTCTCTAAAAAGGAGATAAAATGATGAATTAGTGATTTAGTTATTGAGATTTCTCATATTGATTGGTTGATTCAAGAGAAATGCATAGAATTCATCAAATTCCGTAATGAAATATTTTCCTTAAGCATGAAATAGGAGGTGCCAATGGGATCCATGATGGCTTACATCAAGACTTGGGTTGATAAAGCATTGGAAAATATATCTAAGGCCCTGTAATATTTAGTTAAGAAGAGAGTTAGGTTTTAAGAACCTTTCGAATGGCATGAGAGAGTATAAAATCATGGATTTCAAATAAGAACAAGCTCACTTCCAAATTTTCAAGTCTTCCCCAATTTTGTAAGCTTTCTCACTATAAATTCCCCTTCCATATTTTCCTCCTTATTGTTCTTTGTCATTAGATTATTTTTCCAATTGTTTTTCTTCTTTTTTTCTTCTAGGAATTTCCTATATTATTTTAGGTTGGATTCAATAGATTTCGTATAGCATGTTGTTAGGAAGTCCTATTTCTTTGAATCATTAGTTTCAGGTTGTTTGGATTGAGGGTGAGAGAAAGAAATGGCATGCAAGGAATTTGAAGGTCTCACATGGTAACTCCAATTATGGAGCACATCCCTTTGATTTTTATGGATAAATTCTCTCTAGTTTAGGAGGATCAAGATCTTGACTACTATAGTTTTATGCAACACAAAAGAGATATTGATGGGTTTGGTGAGCATAATATTTAAGGATTGAAATAATAGAATTGGATAGAACCCTAAGAAGGGGAGTCTTTGTCAACTCATTGTCAATGGACAGTTATATGAGGATCCTCTATATGGCATTTACTACCATAATTATGAAGTAGAACATCATAATTTGATATTTTTGTTGGATATGAATTTTAGCATTGTGTTATGGGTATGGGAGGTCATCCTAAACACATATAATGCATATCTTTGGGCCTAAAAAACCATAATAATTGTTGTGATAGTGGGTTCCTTTCCTAATATTTCCATTGAAGTTTTAATTTCAAGTTCTGTACTATATTCATGTAGGTAGTTTTTGTTGCTACTTGGTTCTCCTCTTTTGGTATGGAAATGCATAGAATTTCCAAGTGGAGGCATGGCATTAGTTGCAGAACCAAGTAAATATATAGGGTTTCCTTGTGAGAGGGGAAAATTATGTTATTTATATATATACTCCAGACTCGTGATAGATCTTGTTTCCAAACCATCAAATTTGCATCCTTCCTTTAGTGTCTCGACGAGGGAGACTACTAGGTTTTGAGGAAAGTATGGGAAGGGGAGAATAAGGTGATATTTCCATCTCATTCCAACACAAAAATGGAACTAACACAAACTTGTAAAAAAAATGAATATTCTTGAATTAGCAATGTAAATTCAAGTCTGTAGAGGTACTCACCATCCTCTCCCTCGCCCTTATTCTCAGCATCACTTGATCAAGTGTGTTGGGATGGACTATCATAATTCGTTGTGGTGTAGGGAATCCTTATATCCACTACACAGGGGGTTCTCTCCTCCCTCTCATTGGACTCGAATGGAGGTTGGTTTTTAGGGGGTTTGAACCACTGCACAGGGTTCTCTCCTCCCTCTCATTGGGCTAGAATGGTAGGGTTTCGAGGGGTTTCTCTCTTCTAGTATATGGGAATGGCGGGGTTTCAGGGGTTTCACTCTGCTAGTAGATGGTTGCGAGATCACTAGTGAATTATTATCTAGTGTTGCTTTGTGTGAATGGGCATGGGCTCATTATATATATATATATATATATATATATATATATATATATTGCTAGTTTGTATGTGACCTACAGGACTAGCCTGTGGCTGAGAAACCATGACTCAGGGGCATCTAAGTCATCAAAATCAACCAAGGATCGCACCCGGTATGAGCCACACCAACCTTTAACATGGATGGAGTTTTCCTCCCCGCAGGTTCCAAACCAGTGACTTTAACATCACAGAGTGCCTTAAAAACACACTCTATCATTGACTTTCGTACACCTTGGGGACATATAATTGATATATATAATAATAATATATTATTTTCTAAACAAATAGAATCAATTCAACAAAAACATCAAGCCATGCAAAACAAGATTGTGTAATTAGAAAGGAAAAATCAACAAGACAAATTCAACCAAGAGGAAATAATGGTTGGGATAAGTCTAGGAAACCTTAATACAATCAAGGAGTTCCATCTCCATTGTGTGCTAACAATGTGGTTGACCATGAAATTTTACCATGGTGAAATCCTTGTGGCCTACCATATGATCAAAATACTTGCATGGTATCCAAAGAACTTTTTCAACAAGTTGGTGAGATTAAAAGAAATGGACCTAGTGACTTAAACAACTATGTGGGTGAGTGGCATGGCATGATCAATAATTTTTCCAACTCTCCTAATGAAAAAATGAAAGGAGTGAAGGGAATGGGTCTATATTTAGCTACCATTGCTAGATATTTATTGCCCAAACCATCCCGACAAGAGATAAGAAGGAGGATCTGAGAGAAGGATTGGGTCACATATCAATGAAGGGGTATCACTAATGTACAAATGGGATATGGGATCCATGACTAGGTTATTTATGAACCAATAATTAGTATTAAGGTCTAATCAATGTCAAGGGAGAGAAATAATGGACTTATGTCCTAAATGAAGAGTCTCGAGTCAAGCACCAAAATGAAAAACCATGAATATTCTCAAGTTATGTCATTGAAATCATCCTTGAACCATGACATAGGACCGTCATAGGGTATATTTGGAATACTAGAGGGATATGGGTGCCATGATTAAACCACAACAAAGGCCCTAAAAAATAACATGTCTCAGTTCCACACATGACATAGTTATTGGTAAGTACATCATGGTTAGATTTTTGTAGCATTTGAGTGGGATATAAGGGCCATAAATGTCACTTCTTAGGCTAAATCATCATGAACAACACCTATAACCACAAACCAATCTCTATCTAGGGGGTCCTTAGAATCAGAGTTGGATTAGGAGGTTTTTTGCAGTAAGGATGGGTAGAGAGGCCTTAACCAACACATCACTCATTTGTAAGGCTTCCTTGAAGTCCTCCAAGTAGGATACAGGTTCCATGAGTAGTTTTTGTTCCCTATAAATGGGTCTTACCACCTAAAAATGGTTAAGGGGGGATTAAAGGACTTAAGCCATAATTGGACCTTCTCAAGCTCATGTTCCATGAAAAACACCTAGAACCCATGACATGAGCTCTCACTTCAATGTATTTGGCCTAAGATTTGGACATGAGTTCCATTTATATGTTTTGCATACTATATATGGGTCTTGGGGCCTTTACCATGGTCATGGTAGGGAAAGAAGCCTCAACCATGGTCAAGGGAGGGAAACAATTCACCTCCAAGTGGAATTTGGGCACCGTGAATAAGTTAGTTTTGAACCAAGAATGGGTCTCAAGGTATAACCAAGCTCAATATGGGAGGGAAACAAGGGACTTGTTCCCTAAGTGAAAATTCTTAGGATTAACATCTATGAACAACAACTACAATGCACACAACTTCTCAGGATATAGTGTTATACAAGTCCTTGAGCCATCACATAGGACCTTTGTAGGTTATTTTTGGACTATTTGAGGGATACATGTACCATGATTAAACCAAAACATATGCCCTAAATAAAAATGTGTCATAGCCCCCATTAAGAATGGTTCTTAGGGTTGTATTTGGTGTTCTTTAGAATCCAAAGCAGGATATGGTTCCATGAGTAGGTTTTGTACAATAGAAATGTGTCTTGAGGGCTTAACATGGTTAAGGGGGAAAGAAGGGTCTTAAGCCCTAAATTAACCTTGTTGAGCTCAAATGCCATGGATAGGGGAGGAACAAACTTGGAAATTATTCCCTAAACATCACTTCTTAGGATCAATCACCATGAACAACACCTGCAAACCATTACATAAGCCCTATCTAAGGGTTTTTTAGCATCAGATTTGGATATGGAATCCATTAGGAGGTTTTGTGCACTGAGCATATATCATAGGATCTTAGTGTCCCTCAACATAAAAGGAATCACCAAGAACTCATAGTGTCCCTCAAAATTGTGAAGAATTTGTAATTTAATATATGATTCACTTATGAATTAATGCCATAGGTAAATTCATCAAAGTAAAATAATAACATAGAGGTGTTGAATTAGTTGATAAAAAATTAGTCTTCTCTAAGATGTTGAATTCATATAGCATCATGTGTCCTTCAATGTTAACCAACCAATTCTATTCTCTATTTCCTCTTTAAAAAATCCCATTGAAGGTGGGTTCTTTCTACTTTCTCAACTCATATCTCAACTTTTGGAAATTAAGTGATTCTTCTTGGTTAGGGTTATCATCTATTGATGGTCTCTTTCACTAGTTCTTGAACTTGGATCCTAGGGATTCAAGCATTCCTTTGACTTCTCAAATATATGAATACTATTTATCCACTTGAATATTTAATAATTAAATATCTAATGCTAAGGAATATCTAAAAAGGTCATGACCTCTAAGAATTTATCATCGTTAGGAAAGATCATGGTCGAAGAAGTAGGACATAGACGATAAATATAAAGAGTGGGTGTGTGGGTGATATTTGAGTCTGGAAACCCTCCCATATCATCAATGCATACAAATAGTCTATCTATGTCAAATTTTGGTGCATACTAAAACATTTTGAAAAAATTTCAAAATTGGCAAAAATTCACAGGTCACTATTTCCCATCATGTACTCTAACCCTAGGACAATGTCTTTTAAAATTTGACCGAGAAAATTAAAATGAAATGAAGACAATATGGGTTGATATATAGAGTGGGTGTGTGTGATTGTTGAGACTGGAAACCCTCCCATATCGTCAAGGCATGCGAACAGTTTATCCATGTTAAATTTCAATGCATACAGAAACATTTTGAAAGAATTTCAACATTGGCCCCATTCATAGGTTACTATTTCCCATCATGTAATCTATCCCTAGTATAATTTATTTTAGTTGTTTCCTTTAAAACATGACTGAGATGCATGTCCCTACATCTATTACTGCAAGGGCATCCAATAAAGTCGATAAAGAAGTACTTGATTAATCACACAAGATTCAAGTTATTTTATTTCTTTGTTAACTTCTCTCATCCAAGTACTCTTTTTATCCATAAAGAATATTTGTATGAAATCATTATTTAAATACAAAATCTCATCTATCAACTTCTTCTTGCCACAACCAAAAATCATGGGCCTAATTGGCATGGTGTTGGTTTTGAACGACACAAACGATGAATATAAAGAGTGGGTGTGTGAGTGATATTTGAGTCTGAAAACCCTCCCATATTATCAGGGCATGTGAAAAGTCTATCCATGTCAAATATCAATACATACAAAAAAAAAATTGAAAAAAATTCAACGTTGGCCCCATTCACAGGTCATTGTTTGCCATCATGTACTCTATCCCTAGTACAATGTCTTTTAATAATTTTTTCCTTTAAAATTCGGTCGAGAAAATTAAAATGAAATGAGGACGAGATGGGTCAATATATAGAGTGGGTCTGTGAATAATATTTGAGTCTGGAAACCCTCCCATATCATCAAGGCATGAAAATAGTCTATCCATGTCAAATTTTAGTGCATACCGAAACATTTTGAAAGAATTTCAACGTTGGCCCCATTCACAGGTTACTATTTCCCATAATGTACTCTATCCCTAGTACAATGTCTTTTAGTTATTTCCTTTAAAATACGATCAAGATGCATGACATTCCCGCATCTAGTACTACAAGGGAATGCAATAACATGGATAAATGGATACTTGATTAATCGCAAAAGCTTCAATATTAGTTATTTCTTGTCTTTTTTTCTCTCTCATCTAAGTACTTTTCTGTTGCATAAAGAATATTAATACAAAATAATTATTTAAATACAAAATCTTATATATTGCCTTCTTCTCACCACGACAAAAATCATGGGCCTAATTGGCATGATGTTGGTTTTGAATGACACAGATGATGAATATAAAGAGTATGTGTGTGTGTGATATTTGAGTCTAGAAACCCTCACATATCATCAAGGCATGCAAACAATATTCCATGTCAAATTTCAGTGTATACAAAAACATTTTGAAAGAATTTCAACATTGGCCCCATTCAAAGGTTATTGTTTCCCATCATATACTCTGGCCCTAATACAATGTATTTTATCTATTTCCTTCAAAATACAACCGAGACGCATGTCCCTGCATCTAGAACTACAAGGACATGCAAAAACATCAATAAAGAAGTACTTGATTAATCACACAAGCTTCAATATCGATTATTTCTCATATTTGTTTTTCTCTCATCTAAGTACTATTTTTTCTCCCAAAAGAGTATTAGTACTAAATCATTATTTAAATACGAAATATCATATGTTTCCTTCTTCTTGCCATGACCAAAATCATGGGCCTAATTGACATGTTGTTGGTTTTGAATGACACAGACTATGAATATAAAGAGTGGGTGTGTGAGTGATATTTGAGTTTTTAAACCCTCCCATATCATCAAGGCATGCAAACTGTCTATCCATGTTAAATTTGGGTGCATACAGAAACATTTTGAAAAACTTTCAACATTGGCCCCATTCACAGGTCATTGTTGCTCATCATGTACCGATCTAGCCCTAGTACAATGTATTTTAATAGTTGCTTCCTTTAAAATTTGATCGAGAAAATTAAAACAAAACAAGGAAAATATGGGTCGATATATAGAGAGGGTGTGTGAGTAATATTTGAGTATGGAAACCCTTCCATATCATCAAGGAAATGTGAATAGACTATCCATGTCAAATTTTAGTGCATACAGAAACATTTGAAAGAATTTCAATATTAGCCCCATTCAGAGGTTACTTTTTCCCATCATATACTGATCTAGCCCTAGTATAATATCTTTTAGCAGTTTCATTTAAAATATGACCGAGATGCATTTCCCCTCATATACTATTACTACAAGGGTATGTGGAATAACATTGATAAAGAAGTACTTGATTAATATCACAAGCTTCAAGTTATTTTATGTATCAATTGTTTTCTCTCATCTAAGTACTCTTTTGCTCCATAAATAATATTAGTATGAAATCATTATTTAAATATGAAATCTCATCCATATCCTTCTTCTCGCCATGACCAAAATCATGGCCCTAATTGGCATGATTTTGGTTTTGAACGACACACACGATGAATATAAAGAGTGGGTGTGTGAGTGATCTTTGAGTCTGGAAACCCTCCCATATCGTGAAGGCATGTGAACAGTCTATCCATGTCAAATTTTGGTTCATAGAGAAACATTTTGAAAAAATTTCAATGTAGGCCCCATTCACAGGTCATTGTTGTCCATCATGTACTCTAGCCCTAGTACAATGTCTTTTAATAGTTGTTTCCTTTAAAATTCAACCGATAAAATTTAAAAAAAAATGAGGAAGAGATGAGTCAATATATAGAGTGGGTGTGTCAGTAATATTTGAATCTGGAAACCCTTCCATATCGTCAAGGCATGTGAACAGTCTATCCATGTCAATTTTTGTTGCATACATAAACATTTTGAAAAAATTTCAACGTTGGCCCCATTCACAGGTCATTTTTTCCCATCATGTACTCTTGCCCTAGTACAATGTATTTTAATAGTTGTTTCCTTTAAATTTTGATCAAGAAAATTAAAATGAAATGAGGACGAGATGAGTCGATATATAGAGTGGGTTTGTGAGTGATCTTTGAGTATAAATATGAATGAATGAACTTCTCTTGGTTTCGAGAATAATTTATTCTCTACTAAACAAGGCCAACCATGTGAAGGTGGAAGCTCATATGGTCCCTCCCCCGCCCTCACATCAATCTCAATTCCACGATGATCCAATATCTTTTCATCGATGTGACTTATTAAAGAATTGTATCAAATGATCATAAATTGAAGTGCACCATAAATAAGGAATAATTCAATAATTAAGAGACATATGCATCATATTTGAACACAAAAAAATTGATAATGGAGTTTGTCCCTGCTGGACTACGTCTCCGGGTCCTTCTCACAAATGGGTAGGCCTTTTTATTAACTCAACAAAATAATTTGGAAAAATACAAAAGTATACCTCATTCTGGAGTTAATCTACATAATCTTTGATCGGATCATAAAACAAACAACATCATTGAACTCATGGCATCGAATTACACAAAAATGACAATCTCCACACCTCGATTTGAGTTTTGCACTTTCAGGCCCTTAAGAAAATTTATCTCAGTTTTCATGCCTATAGTATTCATTAATGACTATCCTTATCATTTTTTATGCCCTGGTATGTCCTGTCATACACCCTGGTCTCCCCCCCGTGCATTGGAAAAACCACTTTTTAAATTTAAAAGGGGGCAAACTTACCAACTTGGCCATTTTCCCCAATGGTTGGAAAATGTGTATTAAGGGTGATTTGTTGGGGGAGGTCTCAGGGTCAATCCCACAGGCCTCCTCCCTTTGGATTATTGTTTTAACCATAATACATTTATTGGGATACTCCACTAAGTTTAGTGATCCCACTAGTAGATTGTTCATTGATGACCAGATATGGCCGAATATTTCTAACTTTGGCGGATTGGGACAATCCCTTTTTTTATTTTTGGATTTCCTGTAGTTGGCCCTCATTGGAAATTTTCCCTCTGTCACATGGAAGACCATGAATGGGCCAGGTGGCAGCTACCCATTGGCCCATGTCATCCACTTGCATAGTCATCCTGCCATGTCACCTGCCTACCACATCATCCTGCTACATATTTTACGGATTCCACATGTCTTCCACATCCTGTACAACCTACCATGTGGTTATATGGACTACCATATGGAATTTCCTAATTGGTCCAAATGTCAACCTGAAAATTCCAAAAATGAGTGACCCATGGTAGCCTCTAGTGCTACCATGTCATCATGATGCATGTCTCCCTCTGCATGTGCCACATACTTTGTACAGATGATGACATCATATGTACTGATGCTAATGTCAACAATACATATGCTAACTCATCCCTGATGATTGGGCTATGTTGACCAAAAATTTTACCACGAATATATTTTGATCTGTAACTCTGTTTGACGAGTCATTTATGTCGTTGGAAATCTTGCAACGCCCTCTTCACGATGATTCCAATTTCACTCAGTTTTAAGGACTTTGATTTTTTTTCCTTTTCTCTATCTGTTGAGGCCATTTTGAGCTTCCTGAGGTGCTTCTACAAATTCCAAGTTATCCTTAGTATTCTCTAGATCCTTTTTGGATCACACCTTCCCACTAAGATCTTTTGGGACCACCAAAATCTTTCATCAATCAACAGATAAGTGAGGGAATAGTTCCCTCACCTTGTCCTTCTCAATCCAATTTGCCTTGCTAGGATGTGTTCCCTTTAATCCCACTCGAAGATAATCAACATCACTGCTGGGTAAATTCCTCATCCTCCTATCCATGATGATATCTTCCTTCAACTCATCCAAGTACTCAAGAGAAAATTCATCAAATAAAGGTATTGAAACTTCCTCACCTTGTTCCATGATCATGGGAGGTTCAAAAAGTTTCTATTTTTCCACATTTACAACTGGTTATATCTGCATATAAGGTGGAATATCTAGACGAAAAGTATCGGTACTTCTTTTCTCCAAAATATTGAAGGGTCCATATCACATGGGCTTGAGTTTCTTTCCTTCACCCTTCAATTGCTCCTTGTTGATGTGAAGCCATACCTGGTCTCCAACCTGGAATTGATGATCAACCTTGTGTTTTTCATGCTGAGATTTATACTATGCTTGAATTTTCTCCAACTATTCTCTGACTTCTTGGCGTACCTGTTGGATCCTTTGAATGAACTTGCAGACCCTGTCTTCATTTATTTATTCAATGGAATCAACATCTTTCCCATACATCAATTCCAAAGGGACCTTAAGAAAATACCCAAAAAATGTCTCAAATGGAGAACACTAAGTGGAGGAATGTAAGGTTGGATTGTAAGCATGTTTTACATAGGGTATATGTTCATCCCATAACTTGGGATGCTTGTTTCAGTAGCCTCGAAGCAAAAGTACCACTGTTCGGTTAGAAACCTTTGACTTTTCGTCAGTCTGTGGGTGGAGAACAGTGATCCTCTTCAACTTGGTGTCCATCATTCTCCACAATATTGTCCAAAAATCCCCAAGGAATCTAGTATCTCGATCCAAGATAATGGATTTGGTTAACACAAAGTGAACTCAAACATATTGAAAGAAGATATTAACAATCTGCTCAGTAGTGATCTGCTTTTTACATGGCTTCAAGATACACATCTTGTTGAGCCTATCCACTACAACATACAAATAGACATGACCCCTTTTCAACATTGTTAAACCCCCTATAAAATCCATGGAGATACTTTCCCATGGAGGGGATGGAACAGGAAGTGGTGAGTATAGCCCCAAATTTTTATTAGTGGGCTTACAAGTAGAAAACATCACACACACCTTTACATATTTAGTTACAATTTATTTCATCTGAGGCTCGTAACAAAATCTCTATAGATGAGCCATAATTTTTCCTACCCCAAAATTCCCAGACACAAGAGAAGTGTGAGCTTCTCGTATTACATGGACTCGTTCACTTGTAGGAAGACATAACTTTCAAAGATGGTAGAGTAGCTTTCTGTACATGCAATAGTTCTCTACCTATGCACCATGGGTTATCTTCTCCAATACTTATTTAAAATATTCATCAATGGCATATTGTTCCACATATATATCATGAGATAAAGAAGCATTCTTCAAAATAATAGAACCAACAATAGGAGGTCTAAAAGGAATATAAACTATCTTGTTACTTGTACCCTTTTTGTATTTGATTACCAAATGAAATTGTTGAAGAAAACCCATCCACCTGTAATGTCGAGATTGTTGCATCTTGGTTTGTGCTTGGAGATACTATAAGGGTTGAAGATTATATGTATGATTGTTTCCTTCCCTAACAAGTATTTCTTCCATTTATTTATGCTTTGAACTAATGAATACAACTCTTTATCATATGTAGGATAGTTAACAACAACTTGGTTAAAATTTTCAGAGTGGTAACAGATAGGCTTACAGTATTGCATCAATACTTCACCCATGGCATATCCGTTGGCATCTGTCTTAATATTGAAAGGATGTTGAATATTCGACATTGCTAATACTGGTGCGGTACTAATATTTTCCTTCAAAGTGTCGAATGATTTTTTTTTCTTTCCTCCCCACTAAAAAGTGTTTTTCACACTGGTTATGGCATGCAAAGGAGCTGCAATAAAAGAGAAGTTTGAAATTAATCTCCTCTAGTTAGACTTCACCTAAGAAGCTTCTCATCTCTGTTACATTTTTGGGCTTAGGCCAATTTACAATTACATCGATATTGGAAGGATAAATTTGCAATTCTCCTCCTCCTACAATATGACCTAAGTACACAAGTGTAGTCTTACCAAATTCACATTTAGACAATTTTACATATAACTTTTCCCTTTTCAAATTATCCAATACTTTATTTACATGCCTTACATGTTCATCCCAAGTCCCACTAAATATAAGAATGTCGTCTAAATATACAATCACAAAATTATCTAGGAATGACCTGAGTACAACATTCATCACACACATGAAGGTTGTCAGAGCATTACAAATCCCAAACAACATAACTAACCACTCAACCAATCCATGTTTGGTTTTAAGGGAAGTTTTCCATGCATCCTATTGTGCAACCCTCATATAATGGTATCCACTACACAAATCCAACTTAGTGAAATAAACAACATTCTTTAATTGATCAAGTAAATCATCTATACGAGGAAGAGGGTATCGATTTTTCACCGTGATTTTATTTAAGGATTGGTAATTGACACACATCTTCTATGTGCCATTGTTATTTGGCACCATCACAATCAGAGAACCATAAGGAGATAAGATGGTCCTAATGACTCCTTGATCCAATAAGCCTTGTGCCTATTTTTTTATATCTGTCATTTCTACAATTGACATCTTGTACATGCCCATGTTAGGAAGAGGAGAATCCTGCTGAAGATGTATTTCATGTTGGATTTCCCTCTTAGGAGGTAATCCATCCAGTTCTTGGAAAATATCATCATACTTAGAAACAATATCAATTAATTCATTCTTATAATAAGGATCACATCCTTGGAAGGAGTTGAATGTTCTAGCATCCTTTTCCCTTATGACCATGAGTACATATCTCTTATTAGTTTTTATGAGTCTCTTCATTTTTCGTGCACTAACAAGTGTTTTGTTTACCCTCATCCCATGGGATCTAACAATACATTCCACTCCCCCTTTAGTAAGGTGATATTTGTTCTCATGAAGAAAGAAGACTTCTTTTCTATCATAAAGATAAGGACTCCCGAGAACTATGCCACATATATCAAGTGATCTAACATTCAAATCCACTTCAACAATCAATTTTGAAGAAATAAAAAATCTGAACCTAGAGTGCTTGGTGACATTAAGTTTTTCTTTATCACATACCCAACCAAGAAGATAAGGATTTGGATGTGGTTTAGTTTCAAGACCCATATTTTTGACAAGTGCTTCAAATATCAAGTTTAGTTGGGAACTCGAATCAAATAATGTGTCTATCTTAGTGTGATTAGATACAAATCTTATGTGAAATTATTCATTCCTCTTTCTTTCATCATCACAAGATTCATTATTGGAATTTGAACTAGAATGAAGAGAATCTTTACCTTGTACTCCAACTAATGTGATCTTTCCTTCGTCTCCTAAATCATAACCAAGATCTTGTTTCATTGTAGAAATGGTTTTGTCTTCCCCTTTCCATCGAACTGTTTTGATTTCTTCTCTAGATTTAGTTTCCAATAGTTTTCATCATCGCATGACCATTCTTCTTGCAATGAGTGAAAGATCGATTTCCTTATTCCCTCTTTATAGTGGTGGTCTTTTTTTTGCTTCCTTTTAAACTTATTAAACTACTTATGTGGGATATTGGAAGGTGTCTTTGTGGGATCTTCTTGAACATGCTTTTCCATGTTCTCAAGGTGCATGGCTTGCACACAAACTTTGTCAAGACTAGTGGGGTTAAACAATAGTAAAGTATGATGAATATAACTGTGAAGTGAGCCAATATACTTCATTAAAGTTTCATAAGAATATAAAGAAATGTTTAATGCAATAACTTTATTCCTAAATTATTCCGTGAAAATTTGTACAACTTGACCTTTACTTTGTCTTAAAATTTTTCGATTCCATCATTGCTTTACGTAAATAACCCAATGGATAAAATTGCTTCCTTATCGCTAATTTAAATTCCAACCATGAGGAAAGAGAATTACCACACTTACTTCTATCATGAAGTTTGATCTCCCACCATACGAGAGTGGTACCTTCCAACCGAAGAGAGGCCAACTACACTTTAACTTCCTCTTCATCAATCTGTTGAAAAAGACAATATACTTCTAACTGTCGAATCGAATTATCTAGATTTTCAGGATTAGCATATTGATTAAACATAGGCAAAGAAAATTTTACATCAAGATTTAATAATGGTTTCTTAAAACAATATTTATGGCTATAATGATGAGAATGATGAGAATGATCAGAGGAAGAAGAGATAGAAATTGATGGTGAATATGGAGGCTCAGGAGGGTCTCCTCTAGCCCCTTGATTTAATGAAGCATTATCATCTTCTCGTGCTTCCTTTCTCTTCCCTTTATTCTTCATCCTCTTCTCGTGCTTCCTTTTTCTTTCCTTTCTTCTTCATCCTCTTCTCGTAGTCTCCATACATTCACTTGACCATTTTTGGCATGTAATAAAAGACTATATGGAAGTGTTTTCTCATGTTCATCACGCTTGTCCTCTTCGACCATTTTCTTCCTTCTGGATGCATGACCAACTTCAAGATTGAAAATATTAAGAGTTCCTTCACCCTGCGTATGCTTGGCCCTAGTAAGCATTCACACTCAACAATTCAAGTCAAAGATCACTTCTCTAATACCAACATGATCCAATATCTTTTCATTGATGTGACTTATTAAAGAATTGTATTAAATGAGAATAAATTGAAGTGCACCATAAAGAAGGAATAAATCAATAATGAAGAGACATATGCATCAGATATCAACACAAAAAAGTTGATAACGTAGTTTGTCACTGGTGGACTACGTCTTTGGGTCCTTCTCTCAAATGGGTAGGAATTTTTATTAACTCAACAAAAGAATTTGGAAAAATACATAAGTATACCTCATTCTCGAGTTAAGTTGCAGAAGCTTTGTTTAGATCAGAAAACAAACAACACCATTGAATTTTTGGAATTGAATTACCCAAAATGACTGTCTCCACGCCTCAATCTAAGTCTGTCACTTCCATGCCCTTGAGAAAATTCGTCTTGGTTTCCATGCCTAAATTCTTCATTAATGATTGTCCTTTGCATCATTTTTCATTCCCTGGTATGACCTGTCGCACACCCTGGTCTCCTCCCTATGCATTGGAAAAACCACTTTTTAAATTAAAAATGGGGCAGACTTACCAACTTGGCCATTTGGCCCAGCGGTTGGCGAATGTGTATTAAGGGTGAGTTGTTGGGGGAGCTCTCAGGGTCAAGCCCATGGGCCTCCTCCCTTTGGATTATTGTCTTAACCATAATAAATTTATTGGGATACTCCACTAAGTTTAGTGATCTCACTAGCATATTGTTTGTTGTTGACCAGATATGGCGAAATATGTCTAACTTTGGAGGATTGGGGCTTGGTGCCAACCAACCCCTTTTTTGTTTTTGGATTTTTGGTAGCTTTCCCTCATCGGGAATTTTTCCACTGCCATGTGGTAGCCCATGACTTGGCCATGTGGTGGACACCCATTGGCGCACATAATTCACTTGCACATTCATCCTACCATGTCAGCCTACCATGTATTGTATAGATGCCATGTTTCTGCTACGTCCTGTATGGCCTGCCACGTGGATGTATGGACTACCACATGGCAGTTCCTCATTGGTCCACATGTCAACTTGAAAATGTCGAAAATGAGTGACATGTGGCATCCTCTAGTGCTGCCACATCATCATGTTGATGTCATGTTGATGTCATTATGACATGTGTCAGTCTTTGCGTGTGCCATGTACTCTGTACGAATGCTGACATCATGTGTATGGATGCTGACGTCAGCAGTACAGATGTTGATTTATCCCTGCTAACTGGGTTAGGTTGACCAAAAATTTGACCACAAATATCTTTCGATATGTAACTTCATTTGACGAGTCGTTTAAACCATTGGAATCTTGCGACGTGATCTTCGCAATGATGCCAATTTCACTGAGTTTTGAGGGCTTTGATGTTTTTCCCTTTCTTTGTCTGCTAAGGCCATTTTGAGCTTTCTGAGGTGCTTCTGTGAATTCTGATTTATCCTTAGTCTTCCCTGGATCCTTTCTAGATCACTCAATAGCCAATCTATAAAGTAGAAAATAAACAAAAGAAACATAGTAATTGTGCATAGAAACTACCCAAAAAAATAAAATAAAACTTAAAAACATCTAATTAACCCACATAAAAAATTGTTTAAAGAGAATAATTCATACAAATTAAAATATCTAGTTACTTACCTCATAGACCAACAAAACATTTGTATCATCCTTCTTCTATATCTTCTTCTTGATCATCCAACTCAACATTTGTATCAACATATGGTTCATAAACAAGGTTGAAAGGATTGATGATATCATTATCGTCATTGATGTCATTTTCAATCATATCTTCATCGATATCATCATCAAGAAATGACACATTTTATCCTACGTCTGGTTCATCTTCTTCATCTTCTTCATATGCCGACCCATATTCTTCCTTCTCTGTCTCTACATCATCATCTTCTTCAATACCATGTTCTTCATCTACAATATACTTTGTCGGCCTTCCTCTTGGATAATATCTAACAACAAATGACCAATCCCTCTTACCTGGAACCTTTGAGTAAAATACTTTTTCACATTGACTTGGAAAAACATAGCAGTCATTTTCTTTTTCAAAGATCATTGTTTTAATCATCAGAAATTCATTTTCATGTTGAATAACAGTTCTTTCCTCGTCATGTTCATGCATTCGTAACATATAACATTTGACATCGAACAAAACTAATTCGAAGGAATTAAAGTCACACTCAATTATATCATTCAAAAACCCATAGTATCTATTTTCATATTCTCAAGGACATTTTTCACTCCTAGAGGAAACATTAGTGACCTGGAATACTGTAGTTATCCCACTATCAAATTTTTTGTGGTTTCATCCAACTGTTTGATGAAAAATTTACAACCATTGCACCACATAGCTTGTGGTGTTTCAACTGCAATATGTCAAAAATGTAAAAGATGCATTGTCAATTAATAATAAATTTTTTTATATAACTTGGAAAGTATAACATGAAAAAAAACACCTACAATCAGATTAATATAATATAAAATAACTGAATAAAATTGGTGAATTTTATTTCCTTTCCATCTTTCAAACAATATGATAAATCATATTTCCCTCTGCGTAACATCATAATCTCCATTACGACGAGCTTATCTAACCAATTCAGATAGTTATTTCCATGATAACCTTATACTTCCATGATGTTCTTTACATCTATCAATCCATACCTTCATCCAATGAAGATTGTTTGCAATTTATAAATGTAGTGCATCCTAATCTTGAGCAACTGAGCGATCAAAAAATCGCAATTCACCTATGTTAAATATTATTTATAACCATGGTAAATATTAATAAATGATGAAATAATAAATATTAAATGAGTTTGATAATATACACAAAAAAATGAGAATTTATATTTATTAAAAATATACACAAATGCAATCCATTTCATGCATAGATTACGTTGCTAATTTAGGAAGATACTGACTAATATACACCATGGATTCATATACCATATATCCCTCCACCATAGAACCCTCAAGACATACTCTTTGTCTAACCAAAGCCTTCAATGATTTCAAGTGCCTCTCTACCATCCACATTGACCTTGTGTGTACAAGTCCACACATTTCAATCTCCTCAACTTGGTGTATAAGGTAGTTTTCTTGTGAATTGAAAAATGTTGGAGGTAGATACCTCTACATTTCACACATTAGACGAGGAATTTATCTCTTCCAATAATTTATATCATCTTCATGGATTTATTTCAATGGAAGTGACATAAATGGTATAAACAAACATCATTATACATTTATTTGATACAAGTCAAATTTCAGAGGAAATAAGAAGAAAAGAAGGTCGGATTTCAAGGGAGGATGAAGTCTTTTGGTGATGTGTTCTAAGGTATGTTATTTTCAGGTCATCTTACCATTTTTTCTATAACTATTTTTTCTAGAACAATTCAGATGGTGAAATTGTTATGGTATTGAGAAGACATATCAAGGTACCTCTGGTAAAAAGTTCATCTCTTGATTCTCTATAATTATGGAGATACACTCTATGGAATATAGGGTTTGTGACCAGTCCTGAAGCTAGTCAATAAACAAGTGTTCCGGGTAAAACAATCATAAATTATTCATCGAGAATCCAAATGAAGTGGGAAAAATTTCATTGGAAAGAGTAGGGACTATAGTTTCTTTTGTGCATGTTTCATAATCGGATGTTAATTATTGAGTGAGGGGCATTCTGTGCAATTTCACTCTCCTGAATAGACCAAGATTGAATAAGGTCTACCATTCTTTCTATAGCCTCTTTTGGGGTGGATTCAAGGAGTGAAAATTGGAGGAGTTTCAGAGAACACATTGAGTAATATTATCTATAGGATTAGAGTACTCCAAGAATTGAAGAATTGCAGAAATTGAAGAAGTCTCAGGAAGCATTATCAGGTTCTATGTGATGATTGGTTGATGGTGATGATTTAATGTAAAGTTTTATTATCTCT
>WSFP011416823.1:0-23597 GCA_009831015.1 Picea engelmannii
GCAATTCCATGAAGCTCATATAATAACTCATCAATATTTGGAATAGGGAATTTATCCTTGATGGTGATTTTGTTTAGATATCTATAATTAAGACACATTCTCCAAGCATTATATTTTTTTCTCACCATCACTGCTAGGGTTGAAAATGTTGAAGATTGAGTAGCTTCGAAAGATATCCTTATAGCATTTGATCAAGACAAACCCTAAATAATGTTATTATATTATATTTATTAAGACAACCCTATTGTGCCTTGGCAATTAAATGTAAATTAAAAGGGTAAAGTGACAGGTTGGCCCAAACATAATTTAGGGAGGCCAGAATACTATTTATAAGGGAGGCTAACACCTCACTTGTTCACTCACTCATGGGCTCTGAAACAAGAGGAAAATTGTGCAAGTCTTAGAGGATAAGCTACTACAACTAAGTGTGATGTCAAGGAGGGTTTTTGGTCTATTTCTTGGCATCTCTTGGTTAAGTGGTTCACTACTCCTTCCCAGTGAAGGAATAGAGGAGGATCTTCTACTTTGTTAGTTCTCTCTTGGAGAGAAGCATTGTTCTTGGTTGGCTAATCTATATCGAGGAAGTTTGTTGGGTTTTATTCCCCTAGAGGGTTTCCTAGGATAATCTTTGTGTCTCTCTTGTTTATGTGATTGCCTCTCTTTCAATGATCTTATATATGCAACTAATGTGCTAAATGATTGTAATAATAAATAAGAACCATGACTACTAGATGTATAAGTAAAATATTAACATGGTTTCAGAGCAGGCCTGAAAGAGACCAACTCACAATTTATAAAGAAGTGGCTAGCATTAGTGCACCATCTCCAAAATCCAGTTTTCAGTGTTGCAATTACTGCAGAATTAGGGTTTTTGCACAAACCCTAAGAGTGACGTTTTTACCTTTGTTTGAGGACGTTGGTGAAACTAACATTACCTAGGAACTCGCCCAAGGAAGGCGCATCACTTCCTTGGATCAAAATTCTGAAATTTGAAGTTTGAGAAATTAGGGTTTCCTCATAAAACCCTTAGTTGCAATTGCAATACCAGTTGAAGTTGCAGTGCTAGTTTCTTCATGCCAGTTCCCTCGTGCCAATTGCAGCACTAGTTGCAGTGCCAACACCAGTAGCAGTGAAAGTTTTTGTGAAGTGTTGGGACTGATTTGTATTGTCCTAGTGCGCCTTACCCCAACAAATCTCCAACCACCTTTAGATTACAAGTTGCAACACCTTTGAAGTTTTAAAGGTTCGTTATTGCTTACCGTTGCTGGCGAATGGTGCCACTACCTACCGATACTGTCAGAGGTTTGTACTTATATATGTGTAAACTGTATCATTATTCTAAGGGGTATTTGCAAGAGAAAGGATCTTTTGTCTAAACAACATTTGTAGATCTAGAAGGATCTCAGTTCCATCTCATTCAAAGGAACAATGCACCCCAAGTTTAATTAATTTGATATGCCTCTATTTTTTAAGGAATTATTGTGATCTTATGAAAATCTAGGTTGTATTTTGATTTGTTGAAGTTATGACTATCATACTAATCATTGGTCAAAATTAAAGTCAAAGTATTAGATTGATCAAGGTTGAGATTATAGAGTTTATTCTCTAACTCAGTTTTTTGTTAAGAAAGCATATTATCTTAGTACAGAGGACAGGTTGAAGAAAACACTTGTCATCTTAAGTGAAGGAGACTCAGAAGAAAAACAACACACTCATTCTCGAGGACAAGACTCCAGGTTCCAGGTTTGATTGATTAAATTGATAAGATTCAAATTTACGCATATCAAGGTTGATAACTGCTAAACACTATAGTTGTGATAGCAATATTTGAAAAGTTTTATTATTGAATACTTGGTAGCATGTGAGCACTATTGAGATAAATGCTTACTGTAATCATTTACTAGATATAACTAACATCTCCTATAGGAGAAACTTATTGTTTTTTTTCCAGGTTGCCATGGAGGAATGATTGATCACAACACCAGAAGAGTGTTTCTCTCATTCCTTATTATTGTATTTCTTACTTTTTACCCTTGTTTCAGGCATGTCACAAGTGATAGCTTTGAAGGAGCTATTGTGACGATTGTTCTCAGTATCGTTTTTGTTATTATTATAAAGAGTATTATTCTTGTCTGATGTTTCTCCCTTGTTGTTCTTGTTCTGGGCAAGTAACAAGTGATAAACCTAAGGGAGCTATAGTGACGGTTGTAGGAGGAAACATATTAGATGAGACATGGATCAAACTATCCAAGTTGCATACATGATCATATACATCCATATACAAAAGAAGAAGAAGAAGAAGCTACTTGTGCTAGATACACAACATGTCATATGAAGACAGATCACGCAGAGCAAAAGGCTCCAAATATGACAAAACATATCTCTCTAGTGCAGTTGATCACTCTTCAGATCATCAAGAAGAGTTAGTAGAGCTAGAAGGGCCTACCCATAATCAATGCATTAACCAGGAAGAGACCAACATGGTCTCATGACACTTTGCAGGACACAAAGCCATATAGAATTGGTGTGCCATATCAGAGGGAGAAGATGGCTCCGAAAATTATATAGACTTAAAGGGAGTCAAGCTTCAAAGGGAGCATGGAGACTTAGAGTGAGCCTGATCTCATAGAGGATCAGATGGAAAAAAAGAGACGTCTTCTAGGACTAACATACATATGCCATGAGTTAAGAAGACTAGATCACAGCTTCAAAGACTTCTAGGAGATGTGAAATCTTCTGGGAAAATTCCCTTGTTTCAGTGATAGAGGAGGAAGCCAATCAAAAGGACCAGGATATGGATTTTTCCTTGAGACCAGAAGGGAAGTCAATGGTGATTTCCAAGATTGATATAGCAGATCAATAATGTTGTAGATAAGAATATAAAGATGTACAAATCCTGATTTGTGTCCAGAGGATTCTCCAGTAGTGAGAAGTGATTGTTTTCTCCACTATAGGGAGGTGATGTGATCCCCAGTAGAGAGAAGTGATGTGATCCCTAGTAGAGGGAAGCAATGAGCTACCCTAGCGCAGGTTGGTAACCCCAACACAGGCTGGTACGCTACCCTAGCCCATGTTCGTAACCCCAACGCATGATGGTACACTACCCTAGTGTAGGTTGGTAACCCCAATGCAAGTTGGTACGCTACCCCAGCGCAGGTTGGTAACCCCAACATAGGCTGGTCCGCTACTCCATCTTAGGATGGTATGCTATGCCAGCGTAGGTTGGTAACCCCAACACAGGCTGGTATGCTACCCCATCGTAGGTTGGTAACCCCAACACAGGCTGGTGCGCTACCCCAGTGCAGGTTGGTAACCCCAACGCAGGTTGGTGCGCTACCCCAGTGCAGGTTGGTAACCCCAATGTAGGCTAGTATGTTATTCCACTGAAAGCGCAAAACTTCCTATGATATATAGATATGTGATTGACAACAAGACAATGACGAAGTACGCACAAGCACAAAAGTAGTGATGATGAACATGACAAGAAGAATACCTTCCTTGCTATGAAGGAGTGTTGAAGATTGAGTATCTTCAAAAGATATCCTTATTGTATTTGACCAAGAAAAACCCTAAAGAATGTTATTATATTATATTTATTAAGGCGACCCTATTGTGCCTTTGTAAAAGTCGACCCTATTGTGCCTTGACAACTAAATGTAAATTAAAAGGGTAATGTGACAGGTCAGCCTAGACATAATTTAGGGAGGCCAGACTACTATTTATAAGGGAGGATAGCACCTCACTTGTTCACTCACTCATGAGCTTTGAAACAAGAGGAAATGTGTGCAAGTCTTGGAGGAGAAGCTACTGCAACTAGGTGTGACGTCAAGGAGGGTCTTTGGTCTATCTCTTGGTTAAGTGGTGCACTACTCCTTCCTAGTGAAGGAGTAGAGGCAGATCTTATACTTTGTTAGTTATCTCTTGGAGAGAAGCATTGTTCTTGGTTGGCTAATCTATATTGAGAAAATTTGCTAGGTTTTATTCCCTTAGAGGTTTTCCCAGAATAATCTTTGTGTCTCTCTTGTTTATGTGATTGCCTCTCTTTCAGTGATCTTATATATGCAACTAATGTGCTAAATGATGGTAATAATAAAGAAGAACCATAACTTCTAGTTGTATAAGTAAAATATCATCAGAAAATGAACTCCTTCTTGGTTGAATAATACCTCCATCCAACATGTCTTCTACTATTTTCTCAATCTTCCCTTTTTGCTGATGTGGACATTTATAAGGCGTTTTGTTAGGAGGAGTACTTCTAGGTTTAGTTCAATTTGATGTTCATGATCTCTAGATGGAGGTAGGTCCTTAGGAATTTCTTGGAAGACCCTATGGTGCTTTTCCAAGGTACCTTCTAATTCCGCTAGAATATTTCTAGCTTTCTGTTTCACTTCCATAGAACAAAGTCTAACCACAACTCCACCATTACCTTTTTTTAGGAGCTTTTCCATTCTATGAATACTAATGACCCAAGAGGTGCAGCTTTTAACTCTTTGAATTCATATTGAATTCCTTCCAATTCAAATCTCATAAATAATTCATTATAGTTTGTATAAATCATACATAGTGTTCTCAACCATTAAATCCCTAAAATAGTTCAACTACTCCTCCAATGGGAACAACATACATTAGGCTTGCTAAGTTATATTCTCCCATATTAAGTTTAATGTTAAAGAATTTTCCTCCACAATCAATACTTCCCCCATTAACAACCAAAACTTGAAAAAATTGTCACTGAATAACATAAAACAATAGAGGTTCTCTACTAATATTTTATTATTGAAGCTTTTTTCCCAAGGAGAAAGTCAAGAAATCTTATTTATAGAAACAAAATTACAAAGATAGATGTTTGTGAGCATTCCACATGGCCTTAAAGGCTTGTAGATTCGAGACTAGAAAGATATTCTCTTGGATATACATTGTTGAGCATGATTATACATTTTTAAAGAAAGAAGCATGTTTCTAACATAATCCAGAAAACATCCTTTCATATTTGGTAGAAGACAATTGCATCGATTTTTTTTATACAATCCTCGTAATAGAAACACAATGGTCTTGTTTAATCATAGAAACACGTCAAATTAAAGCCAATGATCATGTATATATTTTGAGGTGTGAACTAGAGTGCTCTTAAATACCTTCTAGATTTCTCTTCCTAATTCAATTCTAGCTTAAAATAACCAGTCAACTTCCTTATTCATGTCCCTGTATACATGTTCAAAGGTGATGCAAGAGAAGGTTGATTTGTTGTTCATAATATCAATAAATAAAGGTTGTTGAGTGAAATTCCACAGAGGAATCTCCTTTCATCCTTGAATAACCAATAGGAAATCGCCATAGATTTGAAGATGACTAACACCATATTCCAGAGCCAAATACAACACAAGTTTGAGTGCCATTAATTCACAATAGTTGTTTGTTTCATTGCCAATATTAGTAGAGAAACCAATATTGTGGCTATCAGAGAGATCAAGAATTTCCCTATCTCCTTCTCTAGGGGGGGTGCCCGGGGAGGCCCATTCAAAGAAATCACATGGCATTTCCATGTTTATAAATTCTTGGGCGATGTGATTCTTTTATATAAGGATCTTTTTGTTAAGGAAAAGCAGAGATGATATTATACTTTGCAAGACACAATCCAAAGGTATGATCTCCTTTTCCTCAAACAAATTTGAGTTTCTAGCTAAGTATATTCCCCATGCTACAATAAGAGGAAGAGATATGCACCTAAGAGTTTCTTTGTTTAAACACCATCCCCTAATAGCTTCCTCAATGGTAGTCCCTCTCCAGGCATACCTTCTTGGTATAATTGCATGAAAACATCATATGAGAATTTGTTTGAGAGTCTATCATGTAAATGAAACATCTCCATGGCTCTTCATAGATTCTTTTTTGTAGGATGCCCCATAATAGATATTTATTTTTTAAAAGGAGCCACATAAATAATTTATCTTTGGTTGGGCATTTAAATTTCCAAATATTTTTCTGCCACCAGATCCATGGTGTATTGATTCCATCTTGTGCTACAGTTTTATACCCTATTCTTGGCTCATAGTTTCTGGTGGGGTTTAGGGACTAGACAAGCTGATCCTTCTCCTCTTTTAGCTTCACAAAACATATTCACAAGTTCTAAGTGTAGTTCTCCCATGTGTTCACATCTTCTTCTCCAAGTCCAATTTCTCTCCAAGTTAACCAGTGTTGCTACCTTGTAACTCTGCTTCCTTGAGAAATTTGCCTCAAAGTATGATAGTCTTTGTATTTCAGCTCAAGAATCAAGTGGGTTGGGAGTTTGTGTGTTTCCTTACAACAAATCCAAGGGTATAGTCCTATATGAACTTTACCCCACTTCCCAATTCTCCAGACCAACCTGTTTCCAATCAAGTGGAAATTTGAGATAATTACTTTCCAAATGATTGATGCATTTTGAGATTTTTTTAAAGGTTTTTTGATCTAGACCTTTATTGAGTCCAACGAGATGTATTTTTATTTTGTAACTTGTGCCCAAATCCCAGAGCCTTGCACAAGCCTCCAAAAATTCTTAGTATCAAGAGCCTTTGAGAAAAAAAATGTTCTTAAGGCTCCATCCACCTAGAGATTTTAGGATAACAAGCTTTTTCCAGGAGGATAACAACATTCTCTTCTTATCCATTTCTCTGGTCCAAATAAATTTAAAGCAGAGTTGTCAAACTTTTTCCAAGATTCCTTTCAAAATACACACAAGTGACATCCAATATACATGGATGGCTTCAAGGATTGATTTTACAAGAACAATTTTGTCATCTCTAGATAACCAACAATTGTACTAGGTATTAATTGTTTTCTCTAATTAGCTAGTAACCACTACTTTACTTTTTTTGTTGTTGTAAATATTAGTTTTCGGGTGAAATACCATGTATTTTAAACCAACATCTAGATCCCCTACCTATTAAGGGAAGACATGAAATATTTGATCCTTTTTAGTCTCCGAGACACCCTAGAAAAGTATCGAAGATTTAAAATATTTATCTGCATTCTAATGGCCTTGCAAAAGAGGTCCATGACCTCATGAAGTTTCTCAATCATTCTTCTTGATCCTTCATAGAATATTAGTATATCATCAACAACATAAATATTAGTGACATTATAAGATGGGCCCATGCTAATGCCTTTTAGGCTTCCATTCCCAAAGGTTGCATTTAGGGATCTACTAAGTCCTTCAACTACCAAGAGGAAGAGGAGGGGGGATAAAGGACATTCTTGTCGAATCCAACGTTCAATTTTGAAAAGGGGGAAGCAACATTGTTTAATAAATTTGAAAACAAATCTAAGTTGGCGCAATTCATTACCGAGGTGACAAAACTATGACAAATCCCAAATGTATAATACTGAGTATGATATATAACCAACTCACTCAATCAAATTCTTTGAAGATATCAACTTTTAAATTTAAGGGTTTAATATTCCTAGTCTTGATCACATGAATCCCTTCTTGCACTACTCCCACAACTTCATGAATTTGGCACCCTTCCAGGAACCCAAACTATTCATGGGAAATCTACCTATAGAGAATGCCTTTCAATGTTCAAGATATGACCTTGGAGATTATTTTATAGATATGATTGCAGAATGAAATTGGTCTGAAACTCTCAAATCTTGAGGGATTTCCAGAATTTGGAATTACTGCAATGAAAGTTGAGTTAAATGTTGCCAAGGTTTGACCTGTGAGAACTCAACTACTCTTTGTAGGTCCTCTTCAATGAAATCATACGAGCTCAAGAACAATTCTACTAGGATTCCATTAGGTATAGGTTTTTATCTTTTTCAAAGATATGTAATGTTTATAGTAGTTCTTTCTTACTGACTTCAACCATTAGATTTTGATTGTCTTCCTAATTGACAAAATTGGCAAAAAAATTTGCCAGTCTAATTACAGTTGTAATGGCGACTTTTGATTCATATTTGAAAAGAGTTTATAAGTACTTTACTTCTTCAAATACCATTTCAGGAAAATATGATTCCCAATATCAATCATTATTTTCAATTCTCCAGACAATTCTTATATTTTTTTGACAGTTTGCAAATCTGTGATTTTTTGTTTTTGTTTTTTCGTCTCCTACTCTCAACCATAAAGCTTGACTTTTAATGCTCCATTATTTTTCTTTGTCTAGTATACTTTTTCTCTTTTTATCTTCTAGAATTTTATTTCATTGTTTTTATCTTCTATCTGGAATCCAAATCCCTCTATGTTTATAACATGATTCCAAATGTTCTTCAATCTACAAAAGAATATTTTCATCTTTCTTCCTCTTCTCCACTAACCACTTGAGAGCTGCTTGTTTTTCCCTTTTTAGTTTTGGTGAAACTATATAGGAGCTTATTCAAGTGAAGAACCATCATAGGGATTCCATACCTCCTTAATTTTACTCAAGAAATACTCATCCTTTAACCAGCTTGGGTTCAATTTGAAGGAGCTTGGTGGCTTCCCTTGGAGAGGAGACAATTCTAAAAACATAGGTTTGTGATTTGAATCCTCTATGATAGATACCCATTGTCTAAGTCTAAAATATTAATCAAGAAAGACTTCATAAATTAAAAATTTATCTATCCTTTTTGCTACTTGGGCCTCTCCCATTCTCATGTTTTCCAAGTTGAAAAGTTTTATAGAAACAATGTCCAATAGACCTGCAAACTCTAGCTTATTTATAAATAAATCACATAAGGTATCCAACTGGATTGTAGTCCCCCAGACCTTTGAGTCACCTAATGAAAAATTTAGATCTCCTCCAATAACCACTAAACATATTTGAAACCAATCTCTTACGAAGAAGACTTCCCAACACTCTTGCCTATCCAATTAGGGACGATAGATATTTAGACATGTAAATTCTTTTGCAAGTTCCAACAAGTAAAAATAAGTCCAAAGACCCGATGTAAAAGCCCAAGAATTAGAAAAAAAAAAATAACATTTCTTCCAACCAATGATGTTTCATCTAGATCTTCCCAAGGCATCAATAAAGTTTCCCCATAGAAGTTTGGACAGGTCCTTAACCATCTTATCCCCATAAGTCATTAATTATTGTAAAAAGACAATAAAAGGATTTTGAGTATCTATCAATCTTTTTATGGCCATTTGAGGAATTGACTAGTCCTTGACAACTTAGAGTGAGAAGAATCATTTGGAAACATCCCCGCCAGGGGCATTTTCTATAAGAGACCCAATAAGAGATAGATATGTACCACTTCTAACTTACGAGTTTTATTAATTCTGAGCCATAGATAAGAATGACTTCCTCCCTCACTGAGAAGGTTTGGAGTCTTTTTCTTCAAGAATCCCTAGACCTCTTGGTACTCCACTTGAAGAAGAGCATGAGGCTCCTCTAGACTTAGGCCTAAGATTATGCTTTACAACATCAAAGGATTGAGGGTCTTTGTGGGAGTCTACATCAACAAAAATACCATTAGAGCTTATAGATGTTTTGAGAGTAGGAAGTGATTCCACTTGAGTGTCACCCAACCCATCTATAAGGATAAGGGGAGGGGGATTGAGAAAATTTATCCCCGAGAGACTATGGATAAAATTACTTGGTTAGTTCTCAATAGGATTTTTTAACCCTGCCTCCCAAGACCCAAAAAATAAATGCTCAATTTTTTTATTAGGAACAAAGGAAGGAGGAGAAATGTGCTTACCTGAAAGCTCTGAGTTATCTTGACTACAATGGTATTTCTTAGGATTCTCTATCTGTAGGGCCATTGGTTCCTAAATGAGTGGAATCTACGAGGGAATGATTTTTGGAGGGCTTGAGAGACCGTTAGTATCCTAAACATTTTTCAGAGGGATATAAGAAATTCCTCCACGTTCTTTCTAATATTTACACATCCATATTTTCCTTATGTTGGGGAGAAAATATTCC
The DNA here is from genome assembly GCA_009831015.1 of Picea engelmannii. Lineage (NCBI taxonomy): Eukaryota > Viridiplantae > Streptophyta > Pinopsida > Pinales > Pinaceae > Picea > Picea engelmannii. The sequence goes on from WSFP011416823.1 coordinate 9,888, forward strand.
TTCACTAGGTGCCCATAAACATGGCATCGAACACATTTAAATGGAATTCCTTCATAATCTAGAGATTGCTAGATATGACCCGTTCTGATTATAATTGAGTTTGCTAGACTCTTTGAGAGCTCCACACTGACTAGAGTTCTAGCCATAATCCTTGTAAGAATTGTCTATATCATAATATAAACCCAGGGAATTTCCAATTTCCTTGAAAACTTCATCAGAACACATGATTAGTGGGAGACATGGTAACCTAACCCAAACTAGAACGAAATCCATGTGGGCCATATTAACATCAAATTCCAGGTGCCACTTCTTCATAAAGAGGGGTTGTGAAACCCATGTCCAATGGGCTTGGATAATTTTATTTTCATTTTCCCCTAAACAGGGAATCTAGACCAACCAACCTTTGACCAAGACCATACTGAACAGAGAGTAACCTAACAACCCTACACAATTTTCTTTCATCCAAAATTTAAAGGGATTCACCATTCATTTATTTTCTTGGGAAGTGACCCACAATGGTCGAATCCTCAAGGTCCATAATTTCATGGAGATTTATGTTATGTCCTAACTCCAACTTTGCTACCTCAACTTTCCTCTTCATGCAATTATGTTTTTCCCTAGATTTTATTTGACAAAATAGGTTATTCCCACAAAGGCAAACACCTTCAATAACCACTCATGCAACTAGATCAAAGATCAACACACTGATGTTTTTACATGGTTAAAACCCTCAAAGAGGGAAATAGTCCGCATCCCCAACCAACATGGCCACTTGAGGCAATATGTTAATGCAATTTTTTTTTTTTTACAAGAGAGATTCTCACAATCGATGATTAGCAAATGTCCCTCCATTCTCTTTAAATAGTTATCATGGATCAATCAAGTGTTAAGCCACAAATCAATGTAGCTATTAAGATAGAGGAGAATATGATCCATTATATCACTCTATGTCTATAACATATTGTGACCCTCATATTACATAACTACGAATGCATACTAAAGAAACACACTTTTACCTAAAGACACATTAGACCAAGTTGATCTTAAATAACTCCTAAGTGTCTAAATATCCTAACATCCCCCCTTAAGAACAACTTGGGATAGGAGCGAAGGATTTACAAAGGTGACACAATAGGAGAAGGAAGGAGGCATTAGATCCTATCCCCCCTTAATGACAAATTCATGAACTCCTAACATAGATCAAAGTTTGGAAAACTTCGCTTTTGTAAGAGACTTTGTGAAAATGTCAGCAACTTGATCTTTTGTAGGGTAAGAGAGAACTTCAATAACTTCATCTTGAATGAAATTTCTGATGAAGTGCATGTGTATCTCAATGTGTTTGTTACACCAATGTTGAATTGGATCATTGGTGAGATTGATGGCACTCTCATTGTCGCACCAGAGGGTGGTTGGATGTTGTTGTTGGAATATGAACTCTGAAAGGATCTATAGAAGCCACAAGGATTCTTGAATTGCATTACCTATTGCTCGGTACTCTGATTTTGCTGAAGAAAGAGAAATAGCCCATTGTTTCTTACGATCCCAAGTGATAGGTTCAGAATCAAGGTTGAAAACATAACTTACAGTAGAATTTTAACCATCAAGGTCATTGACCCAATCAGAGTCAATGAAACCAACCAACAAAGGATCCCCCCTTGAACTATAATGTATCCCAAATTGAAATGTACCCTGGACATACTAAAGTATCCTTTTTTTTTTTGCTTTCCAATGGATTTCATGGAGTGTTTGCATATTCTAGGCAATAAGACCAACAACAAAATAAATACCAGGATGGATATGAGTCAAATATAAGAGGCTACCAGCTAACCAATGGTACAAAGTGACATCAACTTCGAGAGTATTACACATGAAAGCAAGTTTGACTCCATATTGGAAGGGAGAGGTGGGTGGCTTAGAATCTTCCATGTGAAAGAAATGAAAAAGTTCACAAGCATACTTTTACCGGGAAAGGGAAATACCTTCCTTAGTTTCCAAAACTTGGAGGTCGAGGAAATAATGCAAATAACTCAAGTCTCCCATTTCAAATTTCTTTTTAAGGTTGGATTTCACATGGGTTAAAATTTTCGGGTCACTACTAGTGAAGATAATGTCATCAACAAAAAGAACAATGATTATGAGATGGCTTCCTACTTTCTTGGTATAGACATATTGGTCAGAATGACATATAGAAAAGCTAGTGTTAGGAAGAAAGTTGTCCATTTTTGCATACCAAGATCGAGGAGCTTGCTTAAGACCATAGGGAAATTTATTAAGGTGACATACACAGATGGAGTCATTCTAGACATAGCTAGGAGGTTGTTCCATGCAAATTTATTATTGCAAATCCCCATGCAAGAAGGCATATTTAACATCCATATGATGGACCTCCCATTTATGTGAGGTGGTAAGGGCTAGAACAAGGTGGATGGAATTCATTTTGACTATGGGAGAAACAATTTCATTATAGTCAATGCCTTCAAATTGAGAGAATCCTTTGGAAACTTACCGGGTCTTGTATCTTTCAACACTTTCATCTGATGCATACCTAGTTCTATACACCCATTTACATTTGAAAATTTTTCTTCCTTTTGAAAGAGGTACAATATCCCAAGTATCGTTTGCCATTAAGGAATGATATTCTTCATTCTTTGTTGTGTCCCAATTTGGATGGCAAGAAGCTTTTGAAAATGTGTCTATATCACGAGTCTTTGAAACTTGATCCAAACAAGAAGAGGCTTGCTGGAACTATGAACGTGTCCGACATTGATCTAAAGGATCACCGAAAATATCATTGGTTGCTTTTCGTGTTGAATGGACCCATTTGAGAAGTGGTGGTGCTAGTGTAGGTTCATGTTCAATGGACTCATCTGGAGGAAGGTGAGCAGGTGGAGGTGCATTTCATCCTCACTATCGTCATCAATAGGAGAATGTAACTGTAACTAACCCAGTCTCCCACTGAGTCTTGTTACCACCTTACACATGATTTGATACCAAAATGTAACGTACCTAGAGTATTATTGGGCCACGCTACTCCGAAACTTCACTACACAATTTCTACTCTTCACACAAGTCTGTGTAGTATCACTTTAAGGTAACGTGCTCAACCCAATCTTGAGTTGTGCCACCCATATAATAACAACGAAAGCAACAATTCCTTTTAATACAACCTTAAGCAACAAAATTAAATCAAACTACTGCGCGCACCAACATATTGACCACACAGTACAACTGTGCACACAACCACCTTGGCGTCATGCGCCACCTCTGTTAATACTGTGTGCGGGGTCTAATTTCTTAACTACACACACAAGTACCAGCCTTTTGAAGCACCTAGGCTACAATCTTACGCACCCGACCACTCAATCCTCTTCTTGATGACTCATAACCAAAACACAAGGTTAACCTTAACAGTCAAGGTTACCATCAACTGACATACTCATGCACAACTACAATTAAAGGCCGAAAACAACATACTTACATGAGCATGCAACAATTAGCAAAATAACCGCAAATACTTATATGCAACACATACAAGAATTTAAGCCATGTCAAGCGTAGACAAAAATGTATGCAACAACTAAGGAAAGTACATAAGGAACACTTATCTTAAATGAAAGTCACCAACTGCGGCCTTGACTTAGATGCTCCTCCCAACCATAGACTTTGTTGCTCATAATATTTTAGCAATGTCACCCCCGAACTTGGGCTCAACTCCACCATGGAAAAAGGGTTCCTAGCGATAAGCTATGATATGAAACTCAACAACATTTCTCAGTCCTAAGTGCCCACTACCACAACTAGCCCACAGACCCTCATTTCCCACACACCTGTCACACCCAAGGAAGTGTGCCCCTTCTCTGCTCAATAGTCCTTCGACTGCCCCACTTCCCTTCCTAGGATTACCAACAACAGGTCGGACAAGAAGTCTCCGAGCTTTGTGACTAATGATCAATGCACCAAGGAACAATTCTCAACCATACTCTCACCTAGAGAGTATGCTACCGAGTGTGACAACCAATTCTCAACAACCAGTCTTTCACCCAGAGAGACTGCTTACGGTCTATCCACCCGACACTTTGACAATATCTCTGATTATAGCCCACAACTCCTTACAACCTTCTCTGTGTAGATAAGGTAATAATTGGATTTTCCATATAGTTTGAGTCCCTTCTATTCACGAGAGCTTGCCACATGAATAATAAGACAATAATAATAATCATGCCCCAAAATACACTAAGGCTAACAATATATAGTGCATGCCTTCCACTTGACACTTGTCATATCCAAAATCATCTTTAAGCCACTTGGTGACCCGTTCCCTATCCTTGGGAACTTAGGATAAAATAATAAATCTGGCATTTACACTTTTCTCGGAAATATTATAAAATATTTCCTAAGATATACGACTCACCCCCCTTTTTCCTTTTTCCAGTGGAGTAGGGCCCCCATCTCTTTTCATCTGAGTAAGTGAGAGTGCAACGATGCAATATTGTATTAATATTCATGATTATATTTACATGGATAAGCATACTAGCCTATTTGCATCCAAGATCACTAGCCTCATAATCACAAAGGCAACTTTTCGTCTGAGTCAGTGAGCGTGCAACGATGCAATATTGTATTAATATTCATGATTATATTTACATGGATAGGCATACTGGCCTATTTGCATCCAAGATCACTAGCCTCATAATCACAAAGGCTCTCTGGTCTCAAAACACACACACACACACACACACACACACACACACACAATTCAACATTGCACACTTCCAAGTTATTACCGCACACTTACCGAGGTGCGCACAATACTCAAAATGTGGGCACCTTGTCTTTATAACAATTCTTTGTGCACTTGCTTAGATGCATGTAACACCAAAACTATGTGTCCTTGGCTCACCAACCTAAATGTACATTACATTTACACTTGGTACCAATCGACTCACCAACCTTTTTGTACAATTACAAAGGGTTCTGGATTAGGGACACTATAGTAACCTTTAACATCTTCAGAATATCCAACAAAAATACACTTCTCACTTTTAGGTTGTAATGCTTTCCTTTTCTCATCAGGAATGTGAGCCCATGCTACACTACCAAATACATGAAAGTGGATTACATCTGGCTTAATTTTAGTCCATGCTTCTTTCAGTGTAATAATTTTTAAAGCCTATGTGGGACTATGATTTACTATGTAATTTGCACAGTTGATGACTTCCACCCAATAATGAAGACTTGATCCCCTAGATTGAATCATATAATTAACCATTTCTTTTAACATGTAATTTTCTCTCTCAGTAACACCAATTTGTTGTGGTGTATATGGAACAATATGTTGCATTTGAATGCCTTGTGCAGTGTAGTAACTTGTAAATTTGTTGTTCACATTTTCGCCTCCATTATTTGTTCTTAACTTCTGAAGTTGATGTCTAGATTATTTTTCTGCAAGGGCCTTGTAGGACAAAATCATGCAAAAAATTTCACTATTAAGTTTTAAGAAGTAAACCCAAGTGCATTTGGAGAAGTCATCAATGAAAGTTAAGAAGTACTTGCACCCAAAGAAAGAAGGAGAAGAAAGAGGACCACACAAATAATTGTGAAACAAGCTGCAAAGGGGCCAAGGCATGTTTATCAAAATTGTCCCGATGATGTTTGTTGAGAACACAACCGACACATATACCATCTCTGCAAGAAACAAGAGGAAGACCAGTCACCATCTTTTAATTACACAGCTGCTGCAATGAGTGATAGTTTAGATGACCAAATCTGTCATGCCAAAGTTTGCTCAAGTCATTGTTGCGAGCAATAAAAATTGATGGAAAATATGATTACCCAATGTAATAAAATATGTACAACTCGGTAATATCATCAACAATTGCAATTACTAGGACATTCTTAGGATCTTTTAAATCCTTGATTACAACTTGGTGAGGGGAAAACTCTATGATTTTACCTTCTCCTAAATGAGTGATCTGATACACTGATAGAAGGTTGCAGGAAAGACTTGGAACATGTAATACATCATTAAATCACCATTATCTACTTGAATTGTTCCAAACCCTACAACACTAAGAGATATATCATCACCAAAAAATATTTGCTTAGTGTTACATTCGTTAAGAGAAGAAAAATGGCTTTATCGTTAGCCATATGATAATATGATCCAGAATCAATAAGCCACACATCAAAAGAAGAAGTAAAGGATTGTAACAGATTACCTTGGGAACAAAACATACCCCCATTGATGCATCCCCCTATTGATTCCCCAAGACTCCCAATCCTAGTTCCTTCTGGTAAGAGGCCAATGGTTCACAAGGGAGAGAACCATTCATTAGTTCACCAAAAAACATAACTCCAATGAAGCCCCGAGTTTCCAAACCTCCCTCTTCATATGAACCATCAAGAGTCATAGAGCTCATAATACTTGGTAACAGGTCTAAAGGAACTTCATCAGAGGTGATTAAATGAGGTGATGATTTCCCTCGAGGCCGGTGTACTAGGAGATTTGAGTGTGAGCTTAGGGAGAAAAATCCTTGATCCTCTAGATCCTCCCATTCGTGCTTTCCTATATTCTTCTCCGAGTTGAATTGATGGCATAAAATTTTGGATGTGATAGGTTCTATTGTATTTTCATATGACAATTTCACCTTAGAATTTTAGTTGTCAGAAAATTCCCACCACAATTCTCCCAAGTCAACAATGACATCTTCTTTCAATAGGCTAGTTTCAGATGGTGTTGGTTGCAGTGGAGGGGGATCAAAGCTTCAGTGTGAATCCACTATAATAGACTATATTTCTTAGTCTTCTAGTGGGTTATCCATATAGTCAACAACCTCCTCATCCATCTCGTCGACCCTACATTAAAACCCTAACCCTGATTTCTTCTTGTCCAAACTTGAAAAGAGTCTCATCAATGAAGATATTGGTACTACATGAATAATTAAGCACTATGATCTTTTGCTTCTTAATTTATCCAATAATCTTAAGGGTTTGAGGTGCGGACAAACATGCCAATGTATGAACGAATATTTCACACTTGTTTGGATCCATGTTGTGCAAAATTTCGACATCTTTTTCCTACTCTTTTAAGTTCACAAGTTCTTCCTCACCCATTTGTGTAGATGCATTTATTTCCTCCTCATCATTATTTTTCAAAGTGAACAATTTTGTTTCTTAACATTAATGCAATTTGACAATTTTCTGTTACAACCAAAACATAATCCTTTTGCTATTATTTCATCCATTTCCTTCTGTGATATTCAAGTAGGTTGACGTAGGGTTTCCCTATGTGGCACAAATCGATCTCTATTTCCTACATATTTTCTAGTGGTATACTTGTGTGTAGCCCCATTCTTGGCTTGAATATGAGTAGTATATTGCATAGCTTCCATAACATTTTCAACATGTTTTAAGCAAATCTCATGTATAATGTCTTCTTTTAATCCACCTATGTAAGCTTCCAACAAATGATCATCACTTATGTTATCCACCTTTGTGGCCGATATCTAAAATTTTGAACTACAATCTTCAACATCACCTAAGTGCTTGATTCTTGTCAACTGACTAAAGTAGTATTGTTCCCAAACTTTTCCATATTGTGGTTCTAAGCCTCTTGTAAATAAACCCCAAGTATAATGATAAGAGGGTTCCTTTTAACTACCCATTGATAGGTTTTATCTCAAAGTACAAAATTTCCAAGGAAATCCTTTGCTTATTTCCCATAGTATCATAAGTATTGTGCAATTTGGTTCACCTATGTAAAGACATCTATTCCATCAAACTTCCTTAATTCAACCTTCGTAAAGTAGAAACCTATCTATGATTAGCTCCAATATTAGAGTTAAATACTCCTAGCATATGCTTATTAATGGAAGGTTGTTTATTGTGATCATACCTTTATTGTCATGAGTTTCCCTGGTCACATTATCACTTTTAGGGAGCCTCTCATATAGGGTCTATATTATCTTGGCCACCATATTATTTTTTTCCCATGTAAAGCATGGGAAACCCTTTGAGTACTTCCCCACATTTCGTGGATGGTAAATGGGGTAAACCATCGACCCTGATTATGAGGCCTCACATTGGGGGAATCAAACAAATCGAATTTGTGACCAACAACAAGCATGAAAAATCACGTCTGGCTTTAGTCTAATCAAGCTAACCCTCGGGGCTATCCTGACCACCATCTTCTATTCCATCTGTTCCACCTTTTGATCCATCTTTTCCATCTTCTGATCCATATTTTCCATATTTATTTCTATTTTTCTTTGTGTAATTACCAAATCAACACTTGTCACTGACCTATCACTCAATTCCTTAAGTTGGTTCTCCAAATTGGATAGTTGGTTATGTATGTCTTCACTTTCTTCATGAGTCATGGTTGATCTCTCTAAAGGTTTGATTGGTGTAGAATTTTTTGCATCACCATTTTCCATGTGGGATAAAAATAATATCTATCTATAGTTCTTTTATATTTTACTTTTACCACACTTTTTGAATCACCCCAAACAGATCTTCTAATTAAATTTATGTTAATTGTAAGTTATATATTTTAAAATTCTAATTTTGAGACTCTCTTGATGATTGGCCTTCCACCTAAGCAAAATCTAAAATTTTGGCACCTACGAATGTGGAATTTTGTGTTGTAGTATCTCTATATGTCTTCTCTACAATGCCATAGGTTTAACCAAATTCTGAAGTGTCAAGAGAAAGTTATGGTAACTTTCTCAAAACTTATTGTTTTTTGTCCTTTCGGGAGAGTGAACTTGTATGACATGCCATGTGTCCAATTTTTATTTTTCCTGATATGCTTCTAAAATTTGGACCTAGAACACTTTGGTCCATCCTCTTTCCAATGAAAGTAGTGGTGAAGATTCGTGATTGTTGCTTAAGCTCTATTGAAAAGTATTCTATAAGGATTTTTAAGCAGAGAGGATGGGCCTCGCTATGCACAAACCTTATGCAAGGTGAAGCACTCAATTTGGATCTTTTTACAATCAAATATGATTATTTTACTTAGAACACCTATTTGATAATAGTCTTAGGATTAGTCAAAAACTCTAACTTGATCAAAGAATTGCTCCATCTAGAATATCCATGTTATAGTATCTTTACCATCAAGCTTCCTCATATTAATCTTCATAATTAAATAAGTCCTTGGTCCCAAGTTGAACCCTTGATGATTCAGATCTTGGAGTGATGAATGATCATGATTATGTGACTCAATCTTTGTGTTCTCCAATTGTGTTAGAATTTTCTCAATATGTGACTAGGATTCAAGATTTTTTTTTCCTTATTTTCATGATTTCCTAGGGTCATATTATCACTTTTAGAGAGCCTCTCATCTAGAGTATGTAAGTGAATGGCTTCCATGGAAATTTGTGATCGTTCCATCTTTTGATCCATCGACTCTTCCATTTCCCTTTGAAGTATTTATTTTGAATGTGTTAAATCAACCTTTTCAATACATTATTACCCATATCATTAAATTGGTTTCTTAATTGGGATAACTAGTTCCCTAGGTATTCACAAATTTCTTTGGGAGTCATGGAATAACTCTTTGGAGGTTTAGCAGGTGTAGAATTTTTTCAACCACCTCTTGCCGTGTGAGCCACAAATAACATTTACCTATATTTCTCGTATATTTTCTCTCTACTTTACCTTTTGAATCACTTCAAATAGATCTTCCAATCGAAATTTATGCAAGTTTCAAGTTAACATACCTTTTTAAACCCTCAATTTGGAGATTGTCCTACATGTTAACCTTGCACATGATATAAATCCAAGTTTTTATACTTTTGAGTACGAAATTTTAGCCTATAATATCCTAGTGTATCTTCTCTACAATGCCACAAGTTCCTCTAAATTCTAATATGCCAAAAATTTATGACAACTTTCCTCAAATTGATTTGGACACCTTTCAGAAGAACAAACTTGTAGGGTCTGCCAAAAGCTCAATTTTTATAGATACGATTATGAATTTTTATCTAAGACATTATGGGGCATGTTTTTTCTAATTTCATTGGTGGAACTTAATTTGGATTTCACTAGCTTTAAATATCACTGTTTTACCAAGAACACATGTTTGAAACTAATTTGAGGACTCATAAAAAACCCGAGCTTCCATATCTTGTAACTTGAAAACTATAAAAACTAGAATCTAAAATTTTGATAAAATGTGCTTCAATATGTCCTCTCTATACCTTGAAAATTCTCCCCAAAAAAATTATGGCGAAAATGATAAGATGACTCATTTTAAGGAGCCCAACCAAGGACAATATTCTCTAATACCCAATGTTAGGCACCAAATACCCATATTGTATAAAAATAAAAAGAAGAAGTAACTCAACACCTTGAGAATGAAAGAATAAGAAGCCTCTTCAAGACAACAACCTCCATTTACAATATGAAAAATACAAAGAGGAGATGATCTCTACAACTAGATCTCCTTGGTATATATAATTGACAAAATATATAATTAAAATTAAAAGGCTTAATCAATCAATAATGACAACACTAATATAACAATATAGATTTAATGCCTCAATATTTAGGATTGATCAGAGAGGAAGTGGAGCACATGTTGAGCACTTTCTTTCCTTTTAGATCTTTTGACATGTTTAAATATTTTGGCTTTATTCTCAAGAGCAATGGTTATGGAAAAAGATATTGGGGGTGGTTATTGGAATGGATAGAAAGAAAGATTCTTCATTGGTGTAATATGTGGCATTCAAGAGGTGGAATATTAACCCTTGTTAAGTTTCCATTGGAATCCATTGTAGTGTACTCTCATTATATTCCAAAAAGAAATATTTTAGAGAGGTTTAGGAAAGCTTGTTTTAATTTCTTATGGGGAGGAAAAAGTGTAAGTAAAGGGATCCATTTGGCTAGGACGTGGAAAAATATTGTTAAACCTAAAGATAACATAGGATGGGGATTAAAGCACATAAACCTATTTGGTAAACCTTTAGCTATTAAAAGCCTTTGGAATATTTTATCTATAAAGAGTTTGTGGAAAAAGGTGATTAAGAACAAGTACAATATGCCTACTTATTTCTTGGACAAAACTCAAACTATTAGAAAGAGCATAAAAAAAGTTTCAAATCAATGGAAATATTTTCTTTTGGCTTCCTTATAATACGGTACAACTTGGTCTATAAGTTTGGCAATGGGGAGCAAGGTGAGAGTAGGAGTAGATATATTCTGGGATGTGGTTAAGCATTTTTTTAAGTTCACAATTAACATCACATCTTCAATATCAAGGCATTTATTCCTTAAATCGATTGGAGTAGCTTACCACTATTATAATATGGAAATAGGGGTGGAGATCAACATAGTTCGTGGGTATAAAAGGAGAATGGATAGAAGATGGAATTAAATATGGGGCATGTTAGCTTGAAGGATGAGCTGGATAGCTTAGAATGAGTTAAAAATATATCTATAGGTATGTATACTATTGGATTAGGGTATAAGGTTATGCTCACAACTGAGGCACAAGATAAGGTATGGTGGTGGTCAAAGGTGTGGAAAATAAAATCTCCAAAGGCATTTAGAACCCTCCCATGCCTAGTCTCTTGGGGTATTTTGTTGTCTCCTAATGTGATGTTATTTGATGATAGGCAACTCCAACTCTCTAGGTGTGTACTCGCATGTTTATACTTTATTCCAAGGATATAGGATGGAGATTAAATAAATGTCTCCAAAGTAAATAGGGGAATTATTGATTACCAAGGAGAAGTTAGATTCCTTATAACGATTTAAAAACATATATATAGGTAATGTATACTATTAGATTAGGGTATATAATTATGATCACAATTGAGGCACAAGACAAGGTATGGTGGTGGTCAAAGGTGTGGAAAATAAAATCTCTAAAGGCATTTAGAACCCCCCCATGTCTTGTCTCTCGAGGTATTTTGTTGTCTCATAATGTGATGTTATTTGATGATAGGCAACTTCCAACTCTCTAGGTGTACTCACAAGTTTATTCTTTATTCCAAGGACGCAGGATGGAGATTAAAGAAATGCCTCCAAAGAAAATAGGGGAATTGTTGATTGACAAATCCTATGCCTAGGAATTTTTTGATGGTGTCAAATAAGGCTCACCTTATTTTTGTAGTGACAAGGGCATTTTTTTTTATCTTTAACAATCATTTTCTTAAATTTAAGGCGAGACTAGGTCTTGGTACAAACAATTTAGCTAAGTTGATGGCTTTGAGATGCTTACTAAATATGGCTTTAGAAAAAAGGGTTTCTTAGTTGTAAGTCTTTGGACATTCATTCTTAGACATTAATTGGATGAAAGGAGAATTACATATACAAAATGTCCTTTTGAAACTCTTGGTTGATCAATTAGAAGAGGTATATTCACTATTTGAAAATCTATCTTAGATTAATGTATTCAAGTAACTAAATATAGGTGTAGATGGTCTATCAAAAGACAATCAATAGTTTGAAGTTGTGATTATAATTTTGGAGGAATATTTAAATGGAGTCATGTTTGTGTCAAGTCAAGAGGTTTGGTCACAATTTTAATTATTGTTCATATTTTTTATATAGTATGGTCATGTTATGCAGAATTGTTACATATCTTCTTCTTCTTTTCCTAGAGGGCGAGGGTATGAGCGAAGGGAGAGGGGGTTTGTTGTATATTGCCTAGGATATTGGGCATAAACCTTTATAAGACACTATCTTGGGTTATCTTAGTGATTTATGTCTTTTAGAAGGATATATATTATGTGATAGGTCTTTTTTCGATATGAGGCATGGAAAGACTTTATTACCTATCAAAGTTTTGTAATCATGCTTTGAGCACCTCAAAAATGTGATTTTCCATTCTATTTGGAATGGAAATTGCATTTTTTTTTCTTTTTAGAAAAAAAAAACCATTTATTTTTTTAAAGCGATGATTTTCATCTAATTATATATTTCAATACATTTAGATACCATACATTTTAAATAAAAAAATGAAATATTATTTTTTAACATTTTTCTTTTTCTTTATTTAAATGCATAATTGATAAATATAGCTAAATAATACTAATTATGTGTGTGTGTACGCGCACACACCTCTTTATAACGAAAAATATTTACATTATAGAATTTTTTTATATGTCAAATAAATCATTTTAAAAATTAGAATTGTTAAAAAAACATATTTGTATAGATTTCATATATAAAAATAACAACATTTATGGTATTTTCTTTAAAGTAACGATTTATATAAAATAAAATCTATCATGCCCCTACAGTCTACTCGGGAATACAAAACAATTTTGCACACCGAAGCTGCTCAACACCTGAGGTTTGTGTAGCAGGACGACTTTTCTAACTCGACAACTAAACCAAACTGAGAGTACTTCACCTAGACTATGCCTCTTCATTCAAGGTTTTCCCATAACTACACCTTGAGCTACTTGATGAGTCAAACCTCAACACTTAACTCCTTGTCACCAAGGCGCCCACCCAATCGTGCACACTTCATTACAAACACTTGCGTTCTTTAACATATACAGTTATCAAGTTCTATACTTAGCCAAATACAAGAACCAAGAACAAGCAACATACATACACATGAGAAACATACACAAATATGGTTGGGTAAAACTAGACGTTCCTAACACCTATACAATCTCTTATTATACAAGATGTTACAATAATGTACAATACAATGCATTGATACAAGAAGAGAGCACTTGGCTCATACATTAG
>WSFP011416824.1:0-23596 GCA_009831015.1 Picea engelmannii
ACCCCTTTCAATAATACAAAGGAGGGTGTCTTTATCCCGTTTTCCCTCTCAAAATCTAAATTGTCAAATCTAAACTTAATGATCCTATCTAACTGCACTAAATCTATTCTCTCTGCATTAAATCTAATAAGTGCCTCTGCTGTACAAGGACGAGAGCTTATCTGCTCGCGGTCTATTTCAGTATACAAGTACGCCTAAATATGGAGGCTTTTATGTAAACGGCAGCGCTCATCAAAATGGTCAAAACCGTGATGCTGGCGTCACCCTGCGGTCTTTTCTTTTCTCTAAGTACAGCTTCGCATGACGAGGTGCGGATGCTCCTGCATCAACCTTCAACTGAATACCCGACAAACGTTCCATTCTTCTAAGTGGAAGGAAAGGATAAGCTAGAAGAGCATCATTGAAGATAGATCGATCCATCGTTCTAAGAACATGATCGAAGAACAACATTTGGTTTACGTCAAAAGTTGCTAGGAGGTTATTGTTCGGGGAATCTCACTTCAGAAGAATTGGCAACTTGAAAGTCAAATTACCCGAAGTCCAAAATATGAAATGAATAAGGACCATCGGATCTGGAGAAAATGCGATGACCGTTGGATCACCTTAAGTGGAAGGATAGGATAAGCAAGGGTTGAGATCTAAGATCTCGATCACCCAAATTTTCGCCATCCGTCGGATTGAATTAAATGGAAGGATAGGATAAGCGGGGGAAAATGATTGAGAATTCGATCATCTGAATATCCGCCAGTTGTCGGATCAAATTAATTAAAGGATAGGATAAACGAGGCACAAGGTTTTAGAATTCGATTATCCAAAACAAAATCTCAATCATTGGATCATTTGAACTAAATATCAGTTGTCAGATTGTCTGAAGAAGATCTCAAGCATCAAATCGTCTAAAGTGAATCTGGGTCGTCTGATCCAGAGCATCAATTTGAGATTTCAAATCCCTGAAGTCTGGAGAGCTGAAATAAATCCTCGACCATTAGATCATCCAAAGTAAATTTCATTCGTCGGATCATTCTAAAGTGGAAGGACATGATAAGTTAGAAGAAGGGCGCGCTAATATCAGTGGCTGATAATTGGGCACTCAGATCTACGATCGATAGGGCATATCAGACCCCCCTGATCTTTCTGCCTTTAATCGTGGGGAGGGATCTGAGTTGGTGGTATTTTCCATGTGGGACCCTCATACATGTCACCTTCCTGTCAACTCGGACCCCCCTCGCTCATTACTACTTACTGCCTAACCCCCCCTCCGAGTAAGCCACCAAACCACTCATACATACCACCTCTGCGCTCCAACGTCACACTCTACTACCGTGCTCTTCCTCCACACTCCACTACACTGCCTACAAATCTCACCCATGTCGGCAGACCACCTCAACAAGGAAATTTGGCAGACCACGTCAGTAAGGACACATGGCAGTAATCTATATACTTTGAGGGAAATTAAAGTTTGATACTTGAGATTTCAGAAGTCCGGAGACCCGAAGGAGATCTTGACCATTGATCGAGAAAGGGGCTGCAGAACCATTGATCTAGTTGAAAGGTCAAATTCTAGAAGTAGAGTAGATTTTTCGATTGAAATGGATAGGTGTCCACAGATCATCGAATCCAGAAAATTGGCATACGGAGAAAAGCAGGGTTTGAGATTTGAAACTCCCGAAGCCCAGATCATGAAATAAATCACAGTCGTTGATTTAGGGAGGTTAGATCTGATCCGCAGATTGTGAGAGAAAAAATCTGAACCATGCATTCAGGATCATCGTCAAGATCGTGAGACCGACGGTCTTGTCACATTGCGGAGTCAGAACATTCCCGAGTCTTAACTTTTCGTGAGTGGGTCGCAATCAAACCACACTATCGCCAAAGGCTTACGTGGAGCTCTGTAGTGAATTGTGGGGCGAAAAGTAGATTTCCCTCAAACCACCTTTGGTCATGCCCGCAATTGCATGGTCACATGAGAGCATCACCCAAGGTCACATCAGCAGAAGATTGAGGAAGGAGCTAGCACTGCTAGGCTCCATATCGAAGGTTATGCATTGAAAAGTCAAAAATCCTTTGCGTGTACAATCCAATGACACTGATCAAACCGAATCTGATCGAAGGGTTTTAGTTTCACTTTGTGGTTTCTTAATCAGTTACGATTCAGTTACACTAACTGACAACAGACTGTACGAGAACTTAAGCACAAGAATATGCGAGTAAGAACACACTGATGCAGGCATAGAAGAACAGAATTGCAAAACATAGAAGAAGTGGTAAGCATTGAAATGTTTGTATTGTTGTAAGGTCTTATTCAAGTAAATATTTATAATCAGGGTGGTGCTAGGGAGGACTGTTGTCCTCAGAGTTTCAAGTGGGTGCTTGAACACAGGGAGTTGTAGCTTCCATATGGTTGCAGCTAGAAAAACTAGGGTGGTAGGGTGGTGCAAGGGAGAACCATTATTCTTTGTTATACAGGTTGGTGCATGTGTGACTGGAAGTTGGTGCTTCCATCCAGTTGGTGTTGGAACACTCAGGGAGTTGGTGATTCCTTCTAGTGGGTGCTAGAGAAACCAGAGAGTTGGTGCTCTCAACAAGTTGCAGCTTGTTAAAGAAGAGGTTGTGGCCTCATTTTGAGTAGGTGCTCAAAGATTGATGATGTATAGAACATAAAAGACTACCTATCATTCTAAGAAGAAGTGTTTTTCTCCCTTTATGGGTTTCCTCATGAATATTTGTCTCTGTGTATACCATAAGTGTGATTGATGTCTATTATTTATGTTTTTCATGTCTTGCATAATCTTAATGATCACTTGGAGAAGATTAATAATATTTCAATAGGCATAAAATTGTTTAAGCACAGTAACAATTAATTCACCCCCGCCCCCACTCTCAGTTTTCTTAGTAATTTCAACATAAACAAGTGCATCCAACCATGTACCAAGTATGTACCAATCATGTGTCAACTACTCATCAACTATGACTCGTCAAAATGTACCAACATCATCAACTATACACCTCATGTATGTGTCAACTCATCAACTACTTGTCTCAACCATGTACCCAACATGTACCTTAACCAAAATACCTCATCAATTTCATCATCCAAATATGATTTGTAACTCTGTAATAGACCTGGTTTATATGATCATATACCTACAAACCTTCCTTAACTTTCACAGCAAGAGACTAGCATTTTCATCAAACTTTTCTTTAGTCTCACATGACTAGTTTTGGATTAGTCAATAACCCTAACTTGAAATAATCATAACTATGTACCTGTAATGAATAAATATCTAAAAATAGTACACAATGTTCTTCATTTTTTTAATGCAATTCCTCCAGGTGTCACTACTTGGAACCTCTTAGAAAAGGAGTTATAGAAAAAATGGCATACCTTGCAGAATTCTGGCTTATTCTAGATACCCACTAGTTGAAATTTTTACCACAAATACTTGGATATGTTTCCTCAATGGAATATCAATTTCATGGTCTGAATCATTCTATAAAAAAAATTATTGTGAAAATGGTAAGATGACCTGTAAATAACATACCTTAGAAAGCATCATCAAAAGAATTTATCCTCCCTTGAATTCTGACCTTCTTTTCTTCACCTTCCCTCTGAAATTCGGCTTAGATATCCTTTGGTTACCTCATTCCCCTATAGATATTCAATATTCTCAAGTGTGATGTAAAATTAGAGAGCCTCGCCTCTTATTTATACTCTCCAAATATCTTCCTTAAAAGCATCTTCTAGGTCACTTAACCCATTTCTAGGTCACTTAACCCATTTCTAGGTCACTTAACCTATTTTCCTAATTTTTATGGTTAACCACTTTCCATAATTAGAAAGTTCTCCATTACTTTAATATTTAAATATTCCTCCTTGACTTTGTCACCTCACTTTATCATTTAAATAATCTCCTTTGATTTTGTCACTTCACTTTATTATTTAAATAATCCTTCTTGACTTTGTCACTTTACTTTATCATTTAAATAATAACTTCTTCTTTTCAATCTCTTTGACTTGTTTGACCTTTTGGGGCTTCAAGCCAACATATGAGAGTCCTCCAACTTCATAAGGCCATAACTCTCAAACCGTGAGGAGTTATGTGACGTTCCACATACCACCAGAAATGGCATGACATGTACTATCCATATAGAATAGTATTACCTTCAAATATATTAAAAATCATACCATTATACATAAAAAAAACCTTGGGCCCATTACCCAAACCTTTATGCTACCAAACTTTCTTCAAGGGTTGACATCAATGGAAACCAACTTTAATCAACAATCTCCCCCATTGGCATTGACGGAAACACTTTGATGCAATACTGAAATCATTTCATGCAATATTGAAGTCATATCACTCATGCTCCCCCTAGAAACATGCCTCTATCCTCTGCATATTTGTGACCATTTCTCCCCCTGGAATCATGCCTCTGTCCTCTACATTTGATAAATATATCCCCCTTTGGCATCAATGGAAAAGGTATCTTTCCATTCAAGATTGCTCCCCCTAACTGAATTGTCCTCTTTATGGTGTTTCCTCATGTACATCTAAGACATATAAGATAAGCATTCAAAAGCATTCATTTTGGAGTATAAATAACTCTGAGTCTTTGGCGAAGATACTCAAAGGCTTCACGTGGAAGTGGTTTTTTAAAGATGTCTGCCACTTGTTCTTTTGTGCCCACATACTCAACTCTGATGTTCTTTTCTACAGCCTATTCCCGTAGAAAGTGATACTTGATTGGAATGTTCTTCGTCTTGGAATGCATCACCGGGTTATTTGAGATACTCATGGTGTTTGTATTATCACAATATATTGGAATGGGGTCATCATACTCAACATGTATATCTGTCATAGTTGTTTTCATCCAAAGAACCTGTGTACGGCATGTTGTTGTTGCAATATACTATTCCTCAATTGTAGATAGAGATATTGGTGATTGTTTCTTTCTTGGCCATGATACTAAACACTCACCGAAGTAGAATATTGCTCCACTGGTGCTTTATCAGTCATCAATACAACCTGCCCAATCTGCATCTATGTAGGAAATAAGAGATAGATCATTTCCTTTTGGATACCATAATCCAAACTCTTATGTTCCTTTAAGATATCTAAAAATCATCTTCATTTCTAACACATGTGAATCCTTTGGTGTTTCTTGAAATTGTGCCACTTGTCCAATTGCCTACATTACATCTGGTCTGGATGTTGTCACATATAGTAGGCTACCAATCATTGACCTGTATTTCCTCTGATTTGTAGACTTTGAATCATCATCTTTGCTTAACTTGCAACTGGTTTGCAATATTCCATTTCGAACTTCTTTAGCATTTCTCTGATATACTTGGTTTGAGAAATAAAAATTCCTTAGTTCCTTTGACGTATTTGAAGTCCTAGAAAGAAGGATAGTTCTCCAAGTAATGAAATTTCAAATTCATTCCACATATCCTTTGCAAATTTCTGGCTTAACCTGTCATCATTACTGCCAAAAATAATATGCACTTCCTTTTCTTAACCCTGCCTGTTGTAGATATTTATCCAGTCTAGAGTACCATTCTCTAGGAGCCTGTTTTATACCATATAAGGCCTTCTTTAATTTACACACATAATATGCATTCTCTGACAACTGAAATCCTTCTGGTTGTTCAATGTAGACTTCTTCTTCAATTTCCCCATTCAAAAAAGATGATTTTACATCCATCTGATACACTTTAATATTTTTGGAGCATGCATAAGCTAAAAGCAATATGATTGCTTCCATTCTAGAAACTGGGGCAAATGTCTCTTCAAAGTCGGTTCCTTCAACTTATGCATATCCTTTACATACCAATCTAACTTTTTTCCTTGTAACTTGTCCATCTTCATTCAATTTATTCTTGTATACCCACTTTGTGTCAATCACATTCTTATCATTTTGTCTTGGAACCAATTCGCAAGTGTCATTTTTCTCTATTTGATCCAATTCTTCATCCATGGCCTTGTTCCAAAATTCATCCTTGTTGGCCTCTTCAAGATAGGTTGGTTCAATCGTAGATGTGAGTGCTAGGTGTGTTTGTTCTGGTGAACAGATTCTTCTTCTAGTCTCAACTCCCGTGTCTTTATTTTCGATAATATGATCTGAAGGATGATTCTTCTATACACGTCTGCTAGGTGTTTTTGGAGTTACTTGATGAACTTGCTATTTTGTTTATGTCGTATCCTCTTCATCTTCCCCTTCTTTTTCTTCTTTTGTTTATTCTTAGTAAAGTTGTTACATTGATTCATTTTCTTCTTCCTTTAATTCTTGTCTATCTGTTTCATCAATTGTTACGTTGATGCTTTCCACCACTTTGTTCAATCTTAGGTTGTAACACTCGTATTCTTTTCTTGTACTTGAGTAAACAACAAGTACTCCTTTGTCCACAAGAGAGTCAAACTTTCCCATTCTTCCATATTTTCTTTTGATGTATCATTTTCTTCCAAAAACTCTGAAGTGATTTACATTTGTTGGTCTTCCTTTCCATAGCTCGTAAGGAGTTTTGTTAGTGTTGTTTCTAAGCATTACTCTATTTTGAATGTGAACTATTGTATGAACTGCTTGTGTCCAAAAAATATCTGTCAATTTTGAATCCATCAGCATTGTTCGAGCCATTTCTTGTATTGTCCTATTCTTTCTTTCAACAACTCCATTATGTTGAGGTGTCCTAGCAACGAAGAATTACCTTTTTATTCCATGACTTTTGTAGTAGTCCATAAATTTCTTTGAAGTGAACTCTCATCCATTATCAGATCTCAAGCATTTGATTTTTGAATCCATTTCATTTTCAACCATTTCCTTGTAGATCTTGAAGTTTTCAAAATCTTCTGACTTATTCTTGAGAAATCAAACTGCATTCATTCTTGTATAATCATCAACTAATAACATAAAGTATTGCTCACCTTTTAAGCCCTTTGTTGTAGTTGGCCCAACTAGATCAGTATGCACAATTTCCAGTGGTCTTGTCATTGAATATTTCTTTGATTTGAACCTGGTCTTTGTTTGCTTTCCTTGTTGACAATGCTTTCATAAAGTGTTGGTTGGTTTCATGATCTGGGGCATTTCTCTTACTACTTCTCTTTTGTTGACTTTGACAAGGTTATCAAAATGTATGTGACCCATTCTTTTGTGCCATAACCAACTTTCATCTTCCTTTCCTAGAAAACACTTTTCATTTCCAATTTTGCTTAACACATATATATTGTTTGAAGTTTTCGGAGTTGTATCAATCAATTTTCCTGAACCTTCTTTTCTTATCTCTCACTTTTGTGAATCAAAAGTAACGTTATGACCTTGGTCACACATTTGACTCACACTTAGAATATTATGTTTCATATCTTCTACTAGTAGAACATTTTTTTCCTTTGTATTCTTGTTCCCAGTTCTGACTGTTCCTTTTCCAATGATTTTGGTTGAATCATCATTTCCGAAGGAGACTAATCCATCTCTTTCCTTTCGTAATGTAAGAAACATGTCTCTATCACCTGTCATGTGTTTTGAACACCCAATGTCAACATACCAACCATATTTCTTCTTCTTAGCTTGTAGAGCGAGTGTGCATTCTCCGTTGCTATATTGATCCTTCTTTCTTATCCATGTCCTCTTCTGAGGTTCATGTCTGTGAATATTGTTATTTTGTTACGGTTCTCTAGGAGGGAATGTCATGCTGCAATATTTAGCCATGTGTCCAAAATTGTTACATTTGTAACATTCCACTTCAGTGCTCAAAGATTCAAACATGTTGTAACTTCTTCTATGTGTTTCACTAGGAATTATTGGACAACTCCTTTGTGTATGAATTTCAAAGTTGTTTTTGTTCCTGTTGTTAGCTCTACAATTCACAGCTTTATGTCCAAAATTATTACATGCATAACATAAACAAAAAAAGATAGTTTAATACCTGGGAGTTGAAGATCTTCTAAAAGGAGGTGCTCTTATGAATTATTCTTCTTCCTGAGGCATATATGCCAGTTGTTGATTCTGAATTCTGGATCTTCTCGGTGGAGGAGTGTCCCTGTAATCTTCCTTGTATATCTTCCTATCCCCCTTGATTGTTTCTGCACATTTTTTGGACATGTTTCTTGCTATGTTGTTTTGGAGCTTGATCCTTTTTCTGTCTGATTGTATCCAAGTCCGGACTTGTCATGATGAGATTTTTTACTTTTGATAATATCATCCAAAACTTTTGAGTTGTTTTGCATATTTTTCTTTTGAAGATCCTTTCTTAATGTGACAATCTTTGCTTCCAAATTTCCAATGATCTTGTCTTTTTCTTGTAGTTGTTCTTTGATTGCTTCTTCAATTCTTTTATCTTCTTCTATTTGAACCTTCAAATTTGTGATCATTTGTTCTAGTTCTTGAGTGTCTTATTTCTTGTCTAGTTCTGCTTGTAGTTTCTTGTTTTTCTTCTTTTCTCTTCTGATAAATTCTATGGCACACATTAATTCCTCCCGGTAATCAACTTCCTCCTCTTCAATTTCTTATTTGACATCTTCATATTCTTCTTCGGTTTCTTCATATTCTTCTTTGGAGTCTTCTTTAGCAGGGTCTTCTGCAGCCATGAATATAACTCTTTCTATCTCATTGTCATTGACTTCATCTTCATCTAATGATGAGATGTCTTCTTTGGTGCATAATATTTTATTGAAAACTTTCTTTGTGGTTATTTTTCCTTTATATGTTTGTTTTCCTTTTGAGTAACCTTCATCATTTCTCTTTTTCTTATAAGGACATTTGTTAGAAAAATGACCAATACCATCACAATTAAAACAAATTAAAGGAAGCTTACCTCTATAACTATTGTTGGTTCCCTTTTTCAGTCTTTTGACAAAGTTGGCCACTTCTTCATCATCTTCTGAGACGTCACTGTTGTTGCTATGTTCTTCTTTATGCCTTCGCTTTTTCTTTGACTTTTTGGATTCTTTGAAGGCTTCTTGTTTAATATCTGGATTTTCATGTTTAGTTCTCATTTCATATGCTATGAAGATTCCATGTAATTCTTCCATGCTTATTGAGTTTAGATCTGATCTTTCTTCTAGTGTTGATATCTTAGGGTCAAATCTCATAGGAAAATATCTTAGTACTTTTTGAACAATTACAGATTCTTTGATTTCTTCTCCCAATCCTATAATTGCATTTACTGTTTCATCAACTCATAAAAAGTAAGATGCAATATTATCATCTTCCTTCATCTTAATTTGTTCGAACTGACCTCTGTAAGTTTGAAGCTTTGCTTCTTTGACTTTTGAATCTCCTTCATAAATATTTTGAAGTTTGTCCCAAATCTCTTTAGCGGATTTACAATGTGCAACTTTGGTGAATATCGTTTCACTAAGACCATTCAGAAGTGCATTTTTGGCTTTGGAATTATTCTGACCGAGTTTCACTACTTTTTCATTTGTTGGCGGAATTGGTGGTGTTGTGTATCCATCTACAATTGATTGCCAAATTTCAAATCCCTGTGCCTGTATATATGTTTTCATCCTTATGCTCCAAAATCCATACTTATGTCCATTGAACTGTGGTATTCTATTTTTAAACAAGTTGTTTCTCTCCATGATCTACCTTTCAGTGGTTAAACTGATTTCTGAAGGAACCTGCTCTAATACCAATTGTTAGATTACTGAGAGGGGGGGTGAATCGGTAATAGAGAAATTTAATCCTTTTTAACCATATAATCTAAGTGTTATATCAATGTAGCATTATCATCCAATAACTATAGAGTAAATAAGCAATGAAAAAATGAAAAATCATACACATACACAGTACATCAGTGTTTTACGTGGAAACCCAAAGCGAGAGAAAACCACAAAATGTTTTTTCTTATGTGTCTCGAAGAATTACATTCATTGGAAGCACCAACTTCCTTTGTTTTCCAACTGCAACTGGAAGGAGGCTCCAACCCCCTTGTTTCTTAGGCTACAACCTGAGGGAAGCTCCAACTCTCCTAGTCTCTGGCTACAACTAGAAAGAGTCTACAACCCCCTATGTTCTTCGGATACAACCGGAAGGTGGCTACAACCACCTGTCATTTCCCCGTCCAACCGCCCTGAAGTAGTAGTAGAATGATGGAACCACTATCACACTATCACTGTGAGATATATTGTTGTAAACCTGTACCAATAAACCTGAACCATGCATCAACCTATACCTCAACCTGTAATCAACATGTACCATAAACAAGTGCATCAACCATGCAACAACCTGTACCAAACAACCTCTAATCAATCTATACCATAAACAAGTGCATCCAACTATGTACCAAGTATGTACCAATCATGTGTCAACTAATCATCAACTATGACTCATCAAAATGTACCAACATCATCAACTATACACCTCATGTATGTGCTAACTCATCAACTACTTGTCTCAACCATGTACCCAACATGTACCTTAACCAAAATCCCTCATCAATTTCATCATCCAAATATGATTTGTAACTCTATAATAGACCTGGTGTATATGATCACATACCTTCAAACCTTCCTTAACTTTCACAAAAAAAGACCAGCATTTTCATCAAACTTTTCTTTAGTCTCACATGACTAGTTTGGGATTAGTCAACAACCCTAACTTGAAATAATCATAACTGTGTACCTGTAATGAATACAGATCTGAAAATAGTACACAATATTCTTCAGTTTGTTTTATGCAATTCCTCCAGGTGTCACTACTTGGAACCTCTTAGAAAAGGAGTTATAGAAAAAATGGCATACCTTGCAGAATTTTGGCTTATTCTAGAGAGTGACCTTGTAGAGAGTGCCCCACAAAGAATATTTGTTGAATTGATATGAAAATGTTACACAAAATACTACAAACTGTACTCTAACCAACACATTTGGTCTTACTGAATTTGGATCTGTTACAAATAATTATGATTTTTTTACCCGAAACACTTGTTTTAGACTAGTTTCAGGACTAGCCACAAACCTTATTTTCCATGGAGTGTAACTCCAAAAATACAACGAACCACAAGCTAAAAATTTTACCACAGATACTTGGATATGTTTCCTCAATGGAATATCAATTTCACGGTCTGAATCATTATAGAAAAAAAAATTATTGCGAAAATGGTGAGATGACCTGTAAATAACATACCTTAGAAAGCATCATCAAAAGAATTTATCATCCCTTGAATTCTGGCCTTCTTTTCTTCAACTTACCTCTGAAATTCGGCTTAGATATCCTTTGGTTACCTCAGTCACCTATAGATATTCAATATGCTCAAGTGTGATCTAAAATTAGATAACCTTGCCTCTTATTTATACTCTCCAAATATCTTCCTTAGAAGCATCTTCTAGGTCACTTAACCCATTTCTAGGTCAATTAACCTATTTCTAGGTCACTTAACCCATTTATAGGTCACTTAACCTATTTTCCTCATTTTTAGGGTTAACCGCTTTCCATAATTAGAAAGTTCTCCATTACTTTATCATTTAAATATTCCTCCTTGACTTTGTCACCTCACTTTATCATTTAAATAATATTCTTTGATTTTGTCACTTCACTTTATTATTTAAATAATCCTTCTTGACTTTGCCATTTTACTTTATCATTTAAATAATAATTTCTTCTTTGCAAGATATTTGACTTCTTTGACCTTTTCGGGCTTCAAGCCAACATATGATGGTCCTCCAACTTCGTAAGGCCATAACTCTCAAACCGTGAGTAGTTATGTGACATTCCACATACCACCAAAAATGGCATGACATGTACTATCCATATAGAATAGTATTACCTTAAAATATATTAAAATTCATACCATTATACATGAAACAACCTTGGGTCTATTACCCAAACCTTTGTGCTACCGGAATTCACTACCGAACTCTCTTCAAGGGTTGACATCAATGACAACCAACCTTAATCAACAAGGCAGAATTTGAAAACTACATGACAAGAATAAGAGATATGTCTATAAGAGAAGAACACACAGGGAATTCAAAGTGGGGGAGAATGTGTTTTTTAAATTTAAAGTCAACATGAGCTCCCTGGAATTGGGAAGTTTCCCAAAGTTGGTAGTGAGATACTATGGTCCTTTTGAGATATTAGAAAAGATAGGGTCAGTTGCATACATGATTGCATTACCTACATCCATGAGAATTCATAATTTGTTCCATGTATTTTTATTTAAAAAGTGTGTACCTGATCCTAACCATGTGATTGATTGGACTGTGATCCAGGTGGAACATGAAGGGGACTTCTAGGTGGAACCAATGCACATCCTGGAATGAAAATGCAAAGTTCTCGAGAACAAATCCATGATCTTGGTAAAGGTTCAATAGAACTGCTATGGTCCTGAAGACGCTACGTGGGATCACGAGGAAGCCATGCAGGAAGCATACCTACAATATTTTTGCAAATTTTGAAGCAAATTGAATGTACATTTTTGCATAGGCGAATGAAGACTCTATTTTAGCAGTTGGAGTTCTTGGAGTCACAAATCTGAGATTTCTTGTCCAAACAATATGCAGGTTGAGGGGAAAAGAGAGTTGTTGGTTGGAATTATTGCATGAGTCATTAAAGTTACATATTTATCAAGTATTTTGATGTAATACTTTATATATGTCAATGTGTAAATTGTATGGTTGTGTGCACTGAGAACAATGCAGTTTGTTGGGGGAGAAGAATGTAACATCCTCATTTTCAAACCCCAAACTAGTGATGTATATTTTAAATGTGATATATGGTCGAGGGCCAAGTGATGTAATATGTAAATGATGTATATTGAAATAATAAATAAAATGTATCACCAACTTCAAATGGGCATAGACAAAGATTTGGGGGCTTAGTTTCCACAAGAGGGGGAAGGGTCCAAGGGGGAGAGTTTACCCATGTTTATTAAACCCAGACCCTTTTTCTTTATAAATTATCCTTACTATGAATCTTCCATTTTCTGATTAAGTGTTACCAAATCCAATCATTTATTTCATGCAAGAGTGTGGGTGTAAAAGTCACATCCCATATTTATTGGGGAGCATGGGGTTGAAGTACAGTCAACATTGGGCAGAGTGAGCAGTCAACTTTCTTGGGAAAAGAGAGGAATTTGTATGGGTAGAGGGGGGAGAATTACTCATTCACGTTTTTGCATGGAGAGAAATTTTTACATGGATATTTTTGGACAAAAAGAGAGTTCATAGTTAAAAATATTGAAGGCATCCATAATAGGCATGTATGGTAGCTATTTGGAACTATGATTTCATGGGAAGATAGGTTGCGGGCATGTGAGCAATATTTTGTTCAAAAATTGTCAAGAGAAACAAGTGTTTTGTTGTTGTGTGAATTCTTGTGGCAGTTGTAGAATTCCTCAGGTCCCAACAGAGATATTTCCTATAAAACCTATGATGGAAGCCCTAGAGGGGAGTGGGAAGGCCCAAGGGACTTTGAGCAGTGAAGGGGGATCTGACCCCTAGGTTGTGCAGATTTTGGGGAAGAGAGACGGTGGACTGGAATTAGATGTGGGGAAACTGTTGAGAGGGGGACTTTATCCACCCTTAGGGACCGATGTCTCTTGTGGATTCATAGCCTCGGGTCAAGGGTGACTTGTTTTTGAGAATTGGAAAATCAAGTCTACGATTAGGAGGAGCATTCATCCTCTACAGCGGGTTGCATATTTCATAAAATAAGTGTTCTTATATTTATGTTAATTGATGATATAGTTGTTGTGTGTTTTACTCCGAGTTATTTGGTTAATGCTACTTGTTGTGAGTAGGATGATGCACATGAATTCCCAGTATGTGGTTGAATGTTTATGTATGTGCTTAAGTTGTTTTTGTGCATAGTTAAATTAGTTGCATTTACATTTTAATTGTATGAGTTTGAATGTCATGTTGTGTATTATTTCCACATCTATATTTGGTATCAAAAAAATTTAATTAGGTTATTTTTAGCAGTAGCATGACCCAACTTGTGGTTGGGTGCATTACATTAATGAGTCTCATAAAAGTGTTGGGATCATTGGTGAGACCAAAGGGAATAACCAACCACTCATAAAGCTTGAATTTGGTCTTGAATTTTGTCTTATATGCATCAATTTCCTTCATTTAATCCTAATGCTATCTTAAAGGTAGATCCAACTTTGAAAAATAACAAGCACCCTGGAAAATGGTCTAGCAAATAATCGATACAAGGAAATGGGTATTTGTTCTTGATATCCACTTTATTGAGAGCTTTATAGTCAGTGACTAGTTTCCATTCAAGGGTTTCTTTCTTAGGGATAATAAAGGTAGCAATCCACGAGGTGAGGATTTGGGGTGAACCTTGCCTACTTGCAACAATGTCTTAATTTGTTTGTCAATCTCAGTTGTCTTGATAGGGATAAGATGATAAGGATAGGTATTGGGAAGGGGGACGTCATGCACAAGGTCAGTGGTATGCTTGATATGTCATGAGGGTGGCAAAGTGGTGGGTTCAATAAAAAAATCATGATAGTCGAATACGACGGGTTCCAACTATGTGTATGGTGAAGAGGTTTGATCGGGATCAGCTTCCTAGAAAATACACAAATATAAACATTTATGAAGGGTGACTTGATGTATAGAATCATTACCAAACAAATTTTCTAGGGAGGAAACAGTAAATGATTGAAATTGAAAGTGCCTCCCATCCTTAGTGAGGGTGTATGTTTTGGTGTGAGGAGTATATGTGGAAAAGCACTCATTCTCATAAGGCATCCCTAATAGTAAGTTGGCATAATATAACAAAGTAACAACACAACAACATGGTGTCTTTAAAATGAGTTCCAATGGCGAAGGTGATATTACATTGTTGGGTCACAAATATGGACTAAGTGTTGTCATTCAACCTATCGAGATGGTATGAGTGAGGGTGGGGAGTTACTAGTAAAGACAATGATTTAACAAGGGTTTTAGAGACCAAATATTTTGGTCTACCATTGTCCATGATGAGCTTAGTGAGATTATCTTTAATCTAGTAATTCTAAATAAAGAGCATAGGACGAGTGGGAGAGGCTAGATGTTTCATCAGAACGAGGTTTGGATTAGGTTCAGTAGGGTTTTCCAGATCTATTATAGTGTTTGGAGGAGAATGTTGTGTGTTAGGGTCAAATAATAAGGTCTTTATAGAGTAGGAGCACTACAAAGCATGCCAATTTGTTGTTTTGTGAGAAGATGACTTATGGACTTTGCAATATTGACCAATGGGGGTGGGGAGGTTGTGACCATAAGTGATCCAGATTTAGGAGTGGAATGAACTTATTAACAAAATCAATACAATAAACACAGAGATATGAATAATAACATAGATATCCAGTGAACAATATCTTCTATTGAATAATGAAATAGGTTGAAACTATAAAACTGCAGAACTAAAACACTTGTTCGAATGGTGGTAGCTATATAAGAGAAGAGATGTGGATGCTACGCGCATCCGTCCGAGCATAATGGAATACAATGAGGCTCCAGAGGCCTTTTTGATATTACTCATGAATTCCAAAACCCTAGACATCCAAAAAACTAACCTTAGAAGGTGAAACGCCAAAAGTCATGTGGGCCCCTATGGGTAAGTTGGTGTAAGTTGGTACCTCAACTTCCCAGGGTCGTAACTTTTTCATATGACCTCCGTTTTAGGCGTGTAATAACCTGTTGGAAAGGTCTTTCAGAGAACTACACATTATTCCATCAAACTTTGACTCCATCTATAGTTTGATTGTGGAGAGCCAAGAAAACAACGTTTAGGGCCCCAAAACGGCCCTGGAAGTACAACAAGATGTGATGACATGAAAACATACAAAATAAGCCAGTTGGATTAGGCGAGAGGCCACCAGTATCCACATGGAGGATGTGTGTGGCTTCAGACATCCCTAGAAGTGTAGAACCCACAATTACAAAGAAATACAAAAGAACTTGTTGAAAAAAAACGAATAAGAGGAGCCAATTGGAATAAGTGGGTGGCCACCAATATCCACCTGGATCAATCCTCTCCCCTTATGAATTAATGGTCTCCATTACATTGAGTTTCCCCATCAGGTGAGGAAACTTCTATTGGATTTGGCCCCGGGTGAGCCACTTTCCTTGGTGTAGGAGTTGCCCTGCCTTGACAACCCGATAAAGTTGGATCCTCTGTTGGCGAGTGCCCTTGACCTGTGTGTCCACTATCTGATCAATGGAGGCTTATTCCATGCAGTTAGGGTTGAGCTCTGCTGGTGTTATTTGTTCTGCGATCTTTGAGGTGTCCAATAATGGGAGAAAATATGGCCGAAGGAGGTCCACTTTGAACACTGGATGCAGGCCAAGGAAGGGTGGAGTGTTGAGCTCAAAATCATTGCTACCCACATCCTTGGTGATAGTGTAAGGCCCATAGTGAAGTGGGTGAAGCTTTCGATGGGGCCCCGTGAGACGCTCCTTTTGCAAATGTAACCATACTTTGTCACCAACCTGAAACTGGTGTTGTACCCTGTGTTGATCATGGCGTTGCTTGTACTTAGCATTGGATTTCTACAAAATCTCCTGGACCTATTGGTGGATGTGTTGAATCCGCTCAATGAATCTGGTGTTCGATCGCAAACTGATCATGGGAAGAGTCTGTTTATGTGGTAGCAAGAGGAAGTGCAACATCAATGGGTCCCAAGGGTTGGAATCCCAGACCCACCTGAAATGGTCTATGGTCGATGGAGCTATGGAGAGACCTATTGTGACATTGTTGAACATAGGGGAGACTCTCGTCCCATGTATGTGGATTCTTAGAATTATACATGTGCATGATGTGCACAATCATCTGATTGACGACCTCTGTTTGGCCATTGGTTTGGGGGCGGAAAGCTGTGGATTTTGTGAGCTTGGTGTCAAACAAAGACCAGATACTCTACCAAAATGTGTTGAGGAACCTGTTGTCTCGGTCAGAGATGATGGTCTATGGTATCCCAAAGTGGACCCACACTCGTTCGAAGAAGATCTTGGCAGTATATGCCATTGTGATATTCTTCTTGCAGGCTGTGAGCATGGCCATCTTCGAAAACCGATCAAAAACCATAGATACACATTCATTTCCTTTGTTAGTGGACGACAAGCCAAACATGTAATCCATTAATATGGATTCGCAAAGCTTCTCAGGAATGGGAAGAGGGGTGTATAATTTTTTCTTCTTGATGGTTGGCTTGGCAATGGCACAAGCAGTGCAATATATGATATACTTGCTAACGTCCTATCAAATTTTTGGAAAATAAAAATGTTTTTGAAGAACGACCACAATTTTCTCCATGCTAAAATGTCCTGCCACTCGACTGTAGTGGGATTCCCAGATCAACTTTGCATGCTCTCTTGTAGGAACAAAAAGATGGCCTAGGTGGCATAAGATTATGTCCTGAATGTGAAAATTGGTGACAGTTGCGCCTATACCCAATAGCTTATAGGTGGTGGCGAAGTCTGGATCTTGCTGATAAAGTTGGGGGCACTCAGATGCTTCATGTCCATAGGAATGGAGCAGAGTGGTGAGTGTAGCCACAGGAGGCTGACTAAGGCAGTCAACGACACGATTGGAGATACTTTTCTTATACTTGATTTTGAGATGGAACTGCTGCAAGTAGGTGGACCACTTCTTATGGTGGTCATTCTGCAATTTCCCTTGTGTCTGTATGAACTGCAGAGGCTTGTGATGAGTGTGTATGATTGTCTATTTTCCCATAATGTATTGTTTCCATTGATGACAGGCTTGTACAATGGAATAAATTTCCTTGTCATAGGTGGGGTATTTCTGGACAGTTTCGAAGAGTGTCTCACTATGGTATGCCACTGGATTCCCATGCTAAGTGAGAACTATGCCCACAACATAGTCAGATGAATCAGTCTCAATCTCGAACGGTTGTTGGAAATCGGGCAAGGACAATACTGGAGCTGAACACAAGCGATGCTTCAGATCATCGAATGATCGTTGTTTCTCCTTCCCCCACATGAACATGGCCCTACCACTACCCTTGGTTACCTGGATGAGGGCACATGCAATATGGGAGATTCCCAACACGAACCATTAGTAGAAGTTGGCTAGTCCCAAGAAGCTCTGAAGCTCGGTCAGTGTGGTCAGGGCTGGCTAGTCACGGATGACTTGGATCTTAGTTGGATCAACATGTACCCCATGCTCATCAACAATGTATCCCAAGTATTGGACCCTGTTCATGCCAAAAGAGCATTTTTCCAAGTTGGCATATAGCTTGTGCTATCGCAGAGTGATCAAAACCTGTTGAATATGTTGCATGTGCCCCTCCCACGTCCTGTTGAAGATGAGGATGTCATCTAAATATACCACCACAAAGGATTTGGTGAAGGGTCTCAATACATCATCCATCAACCTCATGAAAGTGGCTAGTGCATTTGTTAAGCCAAAGGGCATGACTAGCCATTCGAAGAGGCCTTCTTTAGATTTGAAAGATGTCTTCCATACATCAGTTGGTTTGATGGGAACCTGGTGGTAGCTAGACTTTAGTTCAATCTTGATTAAGAAATTTTCCCCCTTGAGTTGTTCAAGAAGGTCATCAATCCTGGGAATGGGGTACCAGTTCCTGACTGTGATTTTGTTTAAGGCTCTGTAATCAATGCAGAGTCTCCATGTCCTGTCCTTCTTTTGCACCAGTACAATCGGGCTTATGCAAGGGGAGGAGATAGGTCTGATGTGCACCTTTTGAAGAAAATCTTGGATCTATCGCCTGATTTCATCATTTTCCATCAGTGAGCGATGATAGACTGGTCCATTAGATAGAGGTGTTTCAGGGATCAGATCGATTGAATGCTTGACTTGGCAATGTGACAACACCATTGTAGGTGAGGAGAAGATGTCTTTGTATTCTTCCACGATCCTGTCCACTTGCTTATGCTGCAAAGAGAGGCTCTGTGTAGAGGCCACAAATGTGGCGGCGACCTTCTTCTTACTGTGAGCATGGATCACAAAGAAGATGAACTTCTTGGTCTGTGATATGACCTTATTGCATTTCTTAGCATAGATTAAAGAAATAGCAGTAGGCGACACTACCTATGGTATCCTGTACAATTGTCTACCCAAAATAATAATAACATTGCGGGGTCTAGACTCATACACAGCATGATGCTTCCACAAATATGTTTGTCCTAAAAAAAAACTCACAAACTTCAAGGGGAGCAATATCATACATTACCTCATCTTTGAAAGGCTTGATGTCGTAGGGCAGACGACACTGTTGGCTAACATGGAGATCTCTTCCTTGGAGAAGTTAGCCGATGGTGTAGGGTTGCGGGTGCGGTGTCGTTGGAAGGTCCAATCGCTTGACGACCTCTGTTGAAATCAGGTTCTTCTAACTACCGCTATCGACAATGAAATGAAGCAGAGTGCCCTTTACCCACATCTGTGAGTGAAAGAGGTGTTCCCCTTCCTCTAGTTATTTTGTTTCACTTGGCCAGACTTTGGTGGTAGCGACAATGGCACTGGGTTCAACATTGATAATCCGCTTCCCTCCTTTAGGTTTTGATTCAGAAACAGAACCGGCCTTTGACTCGGAAGCCTTTAGTTCGACCATGAGGGACTGATTGGAGTGACATTCTTCGGTGTTGTGCCAAGGGATTTTATGGTGCTCACACCATTTTCTCATGTCCTTCTTCATCTTCTCATTGCCATTCTTGTGTTGTGGCTTGGACTAGTTATCCTGAGGGCGGCCATCTCTACTTAGTACCTTGTTGTGTGGGTTGGGGCTGCCTTTTCCATGCTTCGGCTGTGAGGTGTTTGCATATCCAAACTCTCGCCTTTTCTGCTTAAATTTCTACTCAATCTTGACAGCGTACCTATAATTTATGCCCAATGAGGCGATGTCCATAAACTCCATTTCTGTTTGAATGTATCTATGCAAACAATCATGGTATTTGAGAATCAGATGATGCTTAGAGTCTTTGATACCCAATTTGGTGTGTAGGGTATGGAAAATATTGGTGAAATATGGTATTGTCTGGTCCCGTTCTTGACGTAGGGTGGTCCATCCGGTGTACTGGTCCTCGTAGCTTCCAACAGGGTAGTATTGTTTTTTAATGGAATCCGGGAAGGAATCCCATGTAGGGGCCACCACAAACATTGCATATTCCTCCACGACCCTTTGCTAAGAGTAAGTATCCCACCAATCTTTAACATGGGGAATGATTTTGAGGAGTGAAAAAGTGATATTTTCCCTATTGGAAAAATTGTGGATCGAAAAATACCCTTCGAGCAGATTCAACCATTTATCTACAACATCTGCATCTATCAGTCCTTCAAATAATGGACTATCAAAATTTACTTGTACCTTGAAGGGGGTTTCATGGCCGCTTGATGAAGATGTTTCTCCTGTGGGAAGTCGTCGAAGGATCTGAGCGAAGTTGTCCATCATTTCGTTCCTTTGTCGCGCGAGGGCTTCCTCGAGCAACATTTTAATAAGATCTCCTGCTCCATCATCTTTATTTCCGTCCCCTATGGGTTGTTGTCGAGCTTAGTGCGACCGATCTTGTAATGGATCGATTGGTTCGAGTCCCAACTTCTTATACCCAGATCTTGTCGGGGACATGCATGAAGAAAAATAAATGAAGAGCAGACCGCTCTGATACCACTGATCCAGATTTAGGAGTGGAACGAACTAATTAACAGACTAAATACAATAAACACAAATATATGAAGAATAACACAGATATCCAGTGAACAATATATTTTATTGAATAATGAAATAGGCTAAAACTGTAGAACTGAAACACTCGCTCGAATGGTGGTAGCTATCTCTGAGAAGAGATGTGGTTGTTATGCGCATTTGTCTGAGCATAATGGAATACAATGGGGCTCCAAACGACATTTTGATATTACTCATGAATGCCAAAACCCTAGACATCCAAAAACCTAACCCTATAAGGTGAAACGCCAAAAGTCATGTGGGTCCCTATGGGTAAGTTGGTGTAAGTTGGTACCTCAACTTCCTAGGGTCGTAACTTTTGCATACGACCTTCGTATTAGGAACGTGATAGCTCATTGGAAAGGTCTTTCAGAGAGATACACATTTCGCCATCAAACTTTGACTAAGTCCACAGTTTGACTATGGCAAGCCAAAAACACAACGTTTAGGGCCCCAAAACGGCCTTGGAAGAACAACAAGATGTGTTGACATGAAAACATACAAAATAAGCCAGTTGGATTAGGCGAGAGGCCACCAATATCCACCTGGAGGATGTGTGGGGCTTCAGACAACACCAGAAGTGTAGAACCCACAATTACAAAGAAGTACAAAAGAATGTGATGAACAAAAATGGACAAGAGGAGCTAGTTGGAATAGGTGGGTGGCGACCAATATCCACCTGGATCAATAAGTGAAGGAGTAGCCATGGGAGATGCCCATTGTGTAGTGGAGAACCGAGACAAAGAATGGAAGGGAATTGAGCATTTCCCAAGCTTCTTTTTGGTAGCCATGGCATGTGGAAAAGGTAATGAAATACCAAAGCTATGAACCAAAGCAACTTCATGATAAAGAGAAGAAAGTAAACCATAATTAAATTTAATTATCAAACTTGTTATGGATCTAAAATGGAGAGCTAAACTTGGAGTTTGCAGAAGATTTCAATGTACTACTGAATTGTTTGATTGGAAAATTGACAAAGGTCAAGACAAAGTGCCTAGATTCCCTTTATATAGTCGTTGGATACAAATGCTCTCAAAGTGTAGTGTAGAAATCATCCCAACTAGCGATGGCACTATAGGGTTAATTAACCCTCTCTTTATTGAGTTCTATGCAAAGGGAGTTTGCATTGCCACTTGTATGTTTGACCTAATCCCACCATCATATAGCCAATCCCTATAGATGGTATGATGCCAAGGTGACTTTGTCTCTTTTTGGCTGCATGGGCTAATGTTGGAAATATGAAGAGAAGGCTCATATCCAAGACTCAACCTAATTTCCATCAAAGGAAACAAAAAACTATGGCAAGGTCAATTTAGGGTACCAACGTAGTCTAGAGGGTCACTAAGACATGGTTTTTTTGAGCTTGAGATCTTGTAGTTCCATAGCAAGATTTTGTATCACCTTAGTGTGCTCTTGAAGAAGTTGATTGTGATGTTGAATAATTTTTTTCTACTGTTGGAAAATTTCCATTTGTGCTTCTACAAGAGAGACATCCTCGTGACTAGATTTCTTGAGAGGATCCATGAAGTTCTTGTTGAGGTCCTGCAATAACCTAAGAAGAGTGTTCTAAGAATGTGTGTGAGAGAGACAGTTGTGCTTCTCTACATACCTCAATTATCATCTGAAAAAATGTCAAAGGATGGAGGGAGTGGATCCCTATCAAGATACTAAAAGCTTGATGGAGAAGAGAGCAAACACCAAATCTAATAACAAATTGATATACAAATAGAAGAAATAATGCAAAACTAAATACTTCTATTAACTTAAAAAACTAATCTAATACATAACCAAAATCTTATTTCATAATTAATTCCAAAATGAAGAAATTAACTTTGACCATATCATCCCTTCTATTTTAATAATAAAACCTAACTACTTGTTATATGCACTATCATATTATAACACTATTATCTTTTAACATCTCCCTCACTTCAAATCCTCAAATTACTATTTTACTAATATTTATTTATTATTAATTATAAAAAATATTTATAAAAAAATTGCCATTTAAAATATTCTCTCTCCCAATGGAAAAATGTATGCTCGCACATTTATTACCAACCATGAAAATTTATTAAACATTCATTCTCGTACGTACCATGGAGAAAGAAAAATAAAGTGTGAATCCCTCTCTCGATTAATCATTGTGCTAAGTGCTCGTGTTCATGCTCCATGAGAGGATTTAAAACTGATTTATGATTTCATGGGTGTTCCTTTTAGGATATTATGAACCCCACCAAACTTTTTTTTTTCAAAAAGTATTATTTAATAAATGGAAAGATTTTCATTTCATGGAAGTTAAAAGTGGTGGAAATTTAATGATTTGATGGGCATTATTATTTTATAATTTTAAAAATTTATTTATGGCAAATTATTGGTCAAAAAATGAGCATGGGCATGGCAATGATTATGTCCGGAAGGGACTTTCTATATTGCTTAATAATTTATAGCATAAAGAAAGAATACTTAGTTGGAGTGCATCTCCTGTTATCCATGCACGCTGCACTACAGCATTAACATTTACATCAACACGAGTATATTCCCATCTTTAGTCAAAGACTTTAGATAAGGAAAAAACCATTTCACGTCAACGAAAAACTTGACATTAAAAGTGTACTGCTGTACTTTACATACATGACAAATGAAGCGTCAACACATCTTTATACTTTTTATGTTAAATTATATGTTAGTGTTATATATAAACATAAAGTTTAAGGTTTTTTGGATTTTACAATTGGTTTTGAGTCACTCTGTATGAAGTTTTATAACTAATCATGTTAGTATTAGATATATAATTCTATAATATGCATAAGGTATTATACATAAGGTAAGGAAATAGAGTAAACTACATAAAACAATTATATGTATTTTTCATCATTTTTACTTTTATCTTTAAATATAAATAATTAGTTAATTATTTAAAAAAATAGATTTTTAACTATGATAAATATAAAACAATTTTATATT
>WSFP011416825.1:0-23596 GCA_009831015.1 Picea engelmannii
CATTCCACATACCACCAGAAATGGAATGACATGTACTATCCATATAGAATAGTGTTACCTGCAAATATATCAAAACTCATACCATTATACATGAAACAACCTTGGGTTCATTACCCAAACCTTTGTGCTACCAGAATTCGCTACCAGACTTTCTTCAAGGGTTGACATCAATGACAACCAACCTTAATCAACAAATAATCATTAATTAAATTATTAAAATTTGTTTATTATGCATGAGAGGAAAAGTGTCATGGCTATTTTTCCTATAAATGAAATGGAGAGGGAGAGACTAAGGGCTCACTTTTAAAAAGTATTGTTATCTTGTCAATAAAAATTATGAACTAGTTTACTTGTTGAGAGTTGGGTTCCAAAACTTGGTAAAGAGTGGAAGCTCTTCCTTGCGAGGAAAGTTTTCTTGATATTGGTTTTTGTTTCTTGTGTGTGGCCTCTTTCCGACTTGGGGGGCTAAAGGGGAAGAAGAGTACCCCTAGTGTTGGTTGGGAGGTACCAATGAAGTCTTGGAATTGGCAAGCAAAAGATTCCTTCTATATGTGTGAGCTCTTATTGAAACCACCCATTGGTTGTAGGAAGAAAATGACGTGACTAGTGGAATTATGGTGTCTTATTTTCACCAAAGATTTGTTTTAAATGATGATTATTATGTTATAACAAAATTGTATAATACAGTATAGAATGCATAAGAATTATCTTGGAGTGATGATAATTTCCCCATTAGAGCGTTGAATTGATTTACCTTGCACTTGTTCATTTTATTAATTCTTAGGGTTCATAGTTCGAGAATTGACTAGAACTTCCAAATTTTGATTGCACTTACCCATCATTAGTGTTATTTAGTTAAAACGCACAATTTATAAATGTTAACTTATGCGTTCTTTCAGAATTCCTTCTTGTCGACCACCTTGATTTGTTTCTTTTCTAGAATTTTTTGTCTATTGAGTTGATCTCTCCCTTTTCCATATTTATCATCTCCTTGATAGAACTTATGTTGTTCTCTATGATTAATCGTTGATTTATGTGATAAACGATCCTAGTGGGATCCACCTTCCGGTATTCAAATTTTTTTTGTTCTAACAACCTCTGCTTGAACCTGAAGCGAATAATGATTATGGATCCATTGCTTGTTTTTCTTTAAAAAAAAAAGGTCCTGAAGTATCATCAATTTCCAGAGAAGAATGATTGAATAACTTAAGTGTGGTATTCCTTACACGGGATCTCATGCGAAGCATGAGTATTCTTCTCAACCTGAAAAATTTATGAACTTAAGGTTCAATATTGAAAAAATCTCATACCTCCTCATAGTGGTGTGATTCAGGATTAATATTGATCGTTAGAAGGATATTTTTGTTTTAGAAGGATTTTATTTACTTTCTTAATGATAGCAAGCCAAAGGTTTGAGCCACATGTACTTGTAACTCTTCTTTCATTCATCCTTCATTTATTGATCCTTTCATCACGTGTTAGTCTTTTCAAGTTTTCTATAGAGATAATTCAACTTTTTCCTTGTGCTACAATTGGTTGAATTTATCGGACAGCAAGACTTGGTTCAGAAGTTGATATGTATACTTTTTTCCTCGTGGTTTATTTTTACCTTTTTATTCATGCCTTTTGGTCTATGTAATGCACCAGCTACATTGATATGAGTAATGAATGATGTACTATGTCCCTATTTAGATTCTTGTCTAATAGTTTATTTGGATGACATATTGGTTTATATATCTACATAGGAAGAGCACATACCACATCTCATGTAGACATTATAAACTTTGAAAAAACATCAGTTGCTAGCTAACCTCAAAAAAAATGATTTTTCTCAATAGTCATTGGTGTATTTAAGGTTCATAATCGATGAAGGGGAACTCATTATAGATCCTACAATAATGGATTACATTTTCAAGTGGCCAATTCCTACCAATTTCATTGAAGTTAGGATCTTTATTGTGGTATTTTAATACCTACAGAAGTTCATAGAAACATTTGTTTTAATGGTAGTTGCACCACTCCATGCCATAACAACTAGTGGCAAGAGTTTCCAATAGAGAAAGAATGAGCAGAAAGATTTAAATGAGTTGAAATAAAACATAATTCAAGCACCAATCATTGCATTACCTAACTTATAGAATCCCTTCAAAGTGGAGAAAAATGTGAGTGGATATGTTATGGAAGCAGTCTTGATGTAGGGAGGTAAACCAATATGATATCGTTCTAAGATGTTTTGTGGCGGAGTCTTGAAGTACCCTACATATGATAAGGAACTTTATGCCCTATTTCAAGTTGTTAATAAGTGGAAGCACTATTTTATGGGAAAGCAAACCATTATCCACATTGATCACCAGCCACTATAGTATTTTCAACAAGCTTCAACAAACCTAACATTACTAGTGAATGGGATTTTTACAACAATTCCATATATTCATGAAATATAATAAGGGCATCATTGATAAGTTCTAAAACATTCTTTAAATTCCACCCACATCCAATATTATATATTTTGTAACTCTTATGCACATGGATACGTTTACCCATGATGCATACAAAGAGGCATACACAAAATATGAGGACTTTAAAGAGGCGTTTCAGCAATGTCATGGATAAATTTGTGTATAATAAAGTGATAATAAAGTTGACTATCATGTCTAGAATGTCTTTCACTATAAGCTAGGAAATATCTATGTTACTAAAGGTTAAATATTGTGTCTTATCAGAGAGGATCACACCTCCAAGGTTGTAGGACATTTTGGTATTGGGAGATAGTCACTAACTTATAAAGGTATGTGTATTGGCCTAGAATTAAAGAAGATGTAGCTCGATATATTATTGGATGCATGATTTGTTGTACCAGCAATCCTAGTAATAGAAATAAATTTTTATACCATCCCTTACCTATACTCACTCGACCCTGGTAAAGAATTTCCATGGATTTTGTTGGTGGTTTTCCAATAACTGGGAAGGGACATGACTATTTGTTTGTGGTAGTTAATAGGTTCAGCAATATGTGAATTCTTATACCTTGTAAAAATACCATCAAAGGACAAAAATAAAAAATAAACATGTTCTTTGAACAGGTCTAGGTGAACTTTGGGATACTGAGGAGCATCATCTCAAACAAGGATAGTAGATTTACCAATGCCTTTTTGAATACACTTTTGGATAATATGGGCCCTAAGTTGAACAAATCTATATCATTCCATCCATAAACAAATGTGCAAATAGGAGTATTCAATATAACTTTGGTATAACTTTGGAGGGGTTACAATCAGAAGCATACAAATATGTGGGATGAAAATATAATCTACATTCAACACTCTTATAGTATAGAATTCCATACTTCTACCAATAAGTTCCCTTATGAAACTTGCTTTGGGTATTGACCACCTTTTCCCTTGGATGTTGTCTATGGATAACAAGGAGTGAGGTAAAACATTATCAGAGAAGAGTTGAAATCGAAGAACTTTGTTGAAAATATTAAGAAAATCCATTTGCAAGTATAGGAGACGTTGAATAAATCATAGGAAAGGTACAAGGTTCATCATGATCAACAAATAACTAATAAATCATTCAAAGTGGGAGAGAGAGGTTGGTTATAGTTGAATAAGAAAATACTACAGAGTCACGGTAAGAAGATCAAGTCTTTGTGGTATGGTCCTTTTGAAGTATTATATAATGTGGGTGATAATGCCTAAAAATTTAGCCTACCCCCATATATGCACATTTACTCAGTAATGAATGTCGAAAATCTAAAACTTTATGAACCTTCCATGTTGGATTAGGAAACTAATGAATAGGTCCTACCTACCATAAAGGGATTAGCACAAAAATATTAGGTATAATTGGAAGAAGATAATTTTTTTCAAAAGAAGTCCAAAACTACCAAATAGGGGTCGCATGACCTTTAGAAGATTGGGTTGAAAGGACAAATTCCAAGCAAGGAACAATAGTACTCTAGGGAGAAGGTAGATGAAAAATTTCCTCACCTTAATCAGTAAAATATTTTGGGGAACAAAAGCCTCCCTAAATGGGGATGTATGATCTAGATTCAATAATTATATAATTTTTCATCTATATTTGTACTTGTTGGGTGGAAACATTGGAGGAATTGGCTTGTAGGGCCCATTTTAGTGGTAGGTGCCAGTTTGGAGATTTGGGTTTTGGAACCTACATATCTATTATGAGGCATATAATTGTATTTTTTGGGGTAAAAACTATATGATCATATATCTTACCGTGTATCCCTTTGGAACTACTATACACATCAATACATTTCCAACGGTGTGAAAATCACCTCAATCGGAGCTCGTATGTGGAAGTTATTCCTCCCGCAAGTTGACCTACTTTGTTGAACATAATGGTAATGAGTGGATTACATGTCAACCACCATTACTCACACATGTGGGGATATCCATGTGTGGAATTTCAAGAGTATTCT
This sequence comes from Picea engelmannii, assembly GCA_009831015.1. Lineage (NCBI taxonomy): Eukaryota > Viridiplantae > Streptophyta > Pinopsida > Pinales > Pinaceae > Picea > Picea engelmannii. Next base: position 4,445 of record WSFP011416825.1, read on the forward strand.
AGAAGGTCCAAAACCTTAACTAATTTATGGTTGAGGCATGCAAAAACCTTAACCCTATATGACTATTAGGGTATGTTAAATATTAGGTCACTAAGAGGAGAAAGGGTTCCATTATTTAGCATTGTACTTGTTCCATAGTTTATTAGAGTGTCTAGGAGTGTGATATTATATCATAACAGAGGAGGAATAAGACTATGTAACAACGATTCAGGATGTGGTGTCAAAGGAAACTCTATAGTGAGTGCCTCTTTCTTTGTATTTTCATTTCATAACTAAATGAAAGAGAGCATAGCATAGGCCTCACCTTGTATCTAGTTTTTGTCCTATATTGGGTTTCCTAGGATACATATTGTGTTCATTTATGTGGATGATGTGTCCTTTTTCTTTTTCTTTAATTTCACATTTAGTTATTTTCATAAATTTGAGCAATAATCTAGTGATAATAACTCTGAGATTTAAGGAAATAAACCTACAGAATAAAGATTTCATAATATTATAATATTTGTTGTGATGAACTATTCCAGTTGACGCAGACCCCTAACCCTCGGGCTGAGATCTGCACAGGATCGCTCTTCCTCGAATCCGTAGAACCAAATTGGTTCTTTCGGGCCCTCTCTGGAACCCCACGAATTCTATCCACATGTCCTTCGGAAACCCACCCTATGCGAACAAGCACTAGGTGCGAGCTTAACCTCCCCCAACGACCACGGCACTATGTCCTTGAGTCAAGCCGAAATAGGCACCTTTCAGAATTCGGGTTTTCCCATGCAAATGCCTCGGCTCTTTGTCCTTGGGATTTTCGAAATGCTTAGCCTCGAAAGGGTTGAACGGTCTCCTACCGTATTGGGATTTCGGTAACCAGGAGTCTATGACTCTCGATCCCAAAAATACTTTATCACGCTAATCCTCAGATTTCGATATGTTGAAATGTCGAAATGGGCTCAGCAGCTCTGGGTCCTCCCTTGGCCTCACTCCATGGGAGATCACTGACACAGACCCTCGACCCTTGGGCCGAGATCCACACAGGATCGCTCTTCCTCGAATCCATAGAACCGAATTGGTTCTTTTGGGCCCTCTCTAGAACCCCACAGATTCGATCCACAGGTCCTTCGGAAACCCACCCTATGCGAACAAGCACTAGGCGCGAGCTTCACCTCCCCCAACAACCACGGCTATGTCCTCGAGTCAAGCTGAAATAGGCACCTTTCGGAATTTAGGTTTTCCCATGCAAATGCCCCGGCTCCTTGTCCTCGGGATTTTTGAAATGCCTAGCTCCGAAAGGGTCAAATGGTCTCTTGTCGTATCGCGATTTCGATAATCGGGAGTCTATGACTCTCGATCCCAAAAATCCTTTGTCGCGCTAATCCCTGGATTCTGATATGCCAAAATGTCGAAATGGGCTCAGCATCTTTGGGTCCTCCCTTGGCCTCCGAATGTTTTCGGGTTTTTGTGAACCCTGATTTTTCAATTCAGGACTCCTCGTCTTCCGACTCCTGACCTCTCGAACACCCGGTACCCGGAATGCCGAAAAGGCTTTCGCCCAAGCGACCACGCTGTCAGCTTTTCATGATTCGGAGAATCACGATGCAAGAATTTCCCCCTGTGTCCTCTGTCTTCCAAATCCCCTGGTTTCAAAATTGCAGAATCTTCCGCGACCACAATCTACCTTTTGGGATTCCGGAATTTGCGAATCCGTGATTCCGGCTGCAGAAGGTTCTCGTTCCTTCGACCTTCCGGACCTCAAAATACCGAAAAGCCGAAATGATGAAATGGTTGGTGAGCATACAAGCTCCCCACTTGGGTCTTGTCCACGTGGCCATGTCCTGCAACCTGGCACTATTCCTCCTTCTGCTTTCGGGTTGTCGCATTTCAGGACTTCGCGATGCAAGGCTGCAATAATCCTTGCCCCTTCGAACTCCCAGTATCTGAAATACCAAAGCTCGAATTGTCGGTCTTCCACTCCAAAGGGAGATCAATGGCTCATAACCTCCCCTGATCCGATAGCTCAGATCCTTTCTGGATTTCGCAGTTCAAGAGTCTCGAACTCTTACCCTTTGCATGCCCGGTATCCAAAGTGTCGAAATCCTCCTTTCGGGGACTTCCCTGAACCTCGACTGCTGCCACGTATCCTCCTGCGATGAACTGTCCTAATGCTTTTTGGGACTTTGACCAGTCCTCTCCTTTTCTTCGGTGAGGGTTAAACCTTGTTCAGCTCCTCTCAGATTCGATGACTATCGGCTATCTGCACAAGATCTAATGGCTCAGATCCTGTTCTATTCCTTTTGCACTTTCCTGCCTATGCCTGGACGTAGATTCAACGGTCCAGATATTTTCCTCTACCCAATCCAAGGGTAGTTGTTCTCTCCCTTGAGTTCACGCTTCTACTTCCTTCCCCTTAGAATATTTTCCAAGTTTCAAAGGTCTCTCCCTTTTCTTCCTTCTCCTTCCTATGAGCCCTACAACCTTGGTATTGTCTACATTCTAAGAGGTGTTCCCCCTCCTGAGCTTTGGGACTATGAAACCTCAATGGTTTCCCTGACTTCTGCACTCCTTGCAGCTATTGCTCTGTGTGCGAAGGCATTGTTCCTCCTGATATTTGTCGACTATGAAACCTCGAAAGGTTTCTCATCCTCTACACTCCTTCCAGGTTCCTTGCACACAACTGTGCTATCTCTTCTGAGCTTAATTGTGGCTCTGACCTCAAGTTGTCTCTATCCCTTTCTCTCTTTGAAGGGATGTAAGTGCCCTCTGGCAACTTATGCTCAAGACCTCCTTCCTAAGCCTGCAGGGTGTTCAGTAGCCCTGTGAGTGTCTCTCCTTGACCCTTCTCTTTCCAACAGGACTCAAAAAGGGTCCTTCTGTGCACTCTTGCACCAACTCAATGCCCACCTGGTAGAGTTATCCAGAATCCTCAATGGTTCTAGTTCCTCTCTGAACTCAAAATAGAGTTCTTCTATGCACTCTATGCACTTGCTCAATGCCCTCTTGGCAGATCTTTTACATAACTTAAGACATTTTGTCTCCCCTCTGTGCCTCCTCTGCATAGTTCGACCTCCAAGGTGTTCAGCAACCTTGAGGTTCCCTCCCTAAGTCAATGTCTTCAGCTGGTGCACCCTCCTGGCACATCATTGTCTAAAATTCTGCAGAATTCAGAAGTGCACTCCTTGCACTGGCTTACATAGACCGCAATACTCTGTCATGCACTCCTTGCATGAAGCCACAAAGAACCCAAGCCTGAAATCAAAGAACTCAACAGACAGGAAAATATTTCTATCCCTGCAAATGCATATCTACCATACATATACAGCATATCATCAACACATAAAGACATTCATTCATGAACTCACAAATACATGAACAACAACATGCAGGAAAAATTGCTTTGTTTGTATTAATCTGAAATGCCTCTTTACAATGTGTTCGAGCTCGGACTGCAACAGAGTCTCAACTCTCCTCTCCCTATTCTCTTTTCTCTTCTCTCCCTAATCTATTAACTCCCTCTCTAACTGAAAACAAAAGAAATATATTTTTTTACAAAAGGGGGCTCCTCGAGTGCTTCCCTCCATCCTCACCAACTCTCATTTATTACAATGAATTACATTGAATGGGCCATCTAATCTGAATCAGATCTAGATCCCCATTGACCTGTCAGCCATTAAAGGCGACACTAACTTCATCCTGCTCAAAGGCAGGGCTTGGCTCTTCATCCTTACAATCATTTAATTACATTTTCAAAATATGAAAAAATGAGAGGGTTGTTCCTCTCTCCTTCCATTGAATGTGTGTTGGTTGGTTGGTGCTTGATGACGTGGAGTGATGCTCCTACATCATACTCCTTGGCTGAAAAAATCATGAGCTCCTGCTCATGAGCTTCCTAGCATGGTTGTGGAATTCTTCCTGGATCCTAAACAGTTCTATGGAGCTATCCATCTGCCTCATATCTTTGTTGTTGTTGTTGCATTTGTTTCCCTGCTGCTATGGCAGGTCTCCTCCTGCTCAGATTCTCCTTACTGGCATCTTCTGTTGATCTACTCATCAGCCTTCTGATCTCTTCGATCACCTCGTCCAGCTTCTCCCATGGTTGGCTCTGTGTATGCAGTCTACTCCACTGCACTTCTTCCCTGTAAATGGGTAGATCAAATAGATTTCCCATGCCATATTCTTCCTCTGTGGAACTGAGTGGCCACTCTACTATAGACTCCAGCTATGCAGTTTTATCCTCTTGAATGACCTGTAGTTCAGTCACCTTCTCTGACAGATTTGCTTATGCCAGTTCTCCTTGTGCTATTTGGATTACAGCTTCCTCCAGCTGCTCCTCGTACTGGAATTATCTTTCTTCTTCTGCTGCAGACCTCAGCACTGCAGTCATCATCATCCGTTCATCTCCATGGCTGAAATTTTTGAGCAATTCCTCGAAATTCTCTTCTGCTAATATCTGCATGACTGTTTTCTCATGGCAGTCATCTATTGGCTCTGGATTGTTCAACCAATCCTCCAGCATTTCCAACTCCATCTCCCATGGAGTGAGCATCTCAAATATGTGCTCCTCTTCTTCTCCTTGAGTAGCTTCTGACATCTACCTCATCTCTTTGACAGTAACAGTTGGTTGTCCTTCTTTTGTTGCTCCATCTACAACACCTTCGCTGGCCTCAACTGGGCTATGTGGCAGGAATACCCGAATTCCGCCAATCATTAGAATGCTCTTTTGATCCTCACCTGTCATCTCCTCTTGTTGATATAAACTCACCTCTGGGTTCATTTTCTCTCCCTTTCCCACTTGGAAATATGGGATTTCTTCCCTGCCCACCTGGCAGTTCACAAGATCTTCCAATGATCTCTCCTCTTCATCATCACTGAGATTTCTCCCAACTTCTGGTTCACAGGCATGAACCATCTCCTCTATGGCCCTGAGGCTTTCCACATACCTCAGCCACCTCCTCAACAGCCTTTGTTGTTTTATGTCCAACAATTTTTTGACTGGCCACTTTACCTTCATTTTCATGGGCCATTCATACACCCAATGTGTTTTTGCACTCTGTTGCACCCGCAATGCAAGCTCTTCCATCCTCACTCTCACCTCAGCAAGTTATTTATCCATATATGCTTTAATCATCTGCCGGTGGTTCTTCTTTCCACCACGTCCATGGCCTTTAGTAACCATCTTCTTGTTCATGTCTTCCCTCCTGGCAAACTTTTTGTTGTCACTCTACAACCGTGAGTGCTTCCAGCATCTCCCACAATATTCCTGACTGTCTATTGACTGTTGCACACCTGCAAACAATCATTACAGAGCTCCCATACTCTATCTTCTCTCCTCTATCTATAACCAAAGCTCGGCACTCTGGCTACCTCTATCGCCTACAGAAGTCAAATCCCACTCTGATACCACTTTGATGGTGTGTATCAGAGTATTTTATTTACCTCCTCTGCCTCCCTCTGCCTGCAGTCCACAGAAAGAAAGTGGCTCTGATACCACACTGACGTAGACCCTCGACCCTCGGGCTGATATCCGCACAGGATCGCTCTTCCTCGAATCTGCAGAACCGAATTGGTTCTTTTGGACCCTCTCTGGAACCCCACAGATTCTATCCACAGGTCCTTCGGAAACCCACCCTATGCGAACAAGCACTAGGTGTGAGCTTCACCTCCCCCAATGACCACGCCGATGTGTCCTTGAGTCAAGCCGAAATAGGCACCTTTCGGAATTTGGGTTTTCCCATGCAAATGCCCTAGCTCCTTGTCCTCGAGATTTTCGAAATGCCTAGCCCTGAAAGGGTCGAACGGTCTCCTGCCATATCAAGATTTTGGTAACCGGGAGTCTATGACTCTCAATCCCAAAAATCCTTTGTCGCGCCAATCCCCAGATTTCGATATGCCAAAATGTCGAAATGGGCTCAGCGGCTCTGGTCCTCCCTTGGCCTCACTCCATGGGAGATCATTGATGAAGACCCCCGACCCTCAAGCTGAGATCTGCATAGGATCGCTCTTCCTTGAATCCGCAGAACCGAATTGGTTCTTTCGGTCCCTCTCTGGACCCCCACAAATTCAATCCATAGGTCCTTTGAAAACCCACCCTATGTGAACAAGCACTAGGCACGAGCTTCACCTCCCCCAATGACCACGGCATTATGTCCTCGAGTCAAGCTGAAATAGGCACCTTTCAGAATTCAGATTTTCCCATGCAAATGCCCCAGCTCCTTGTCCTCAAGATTTCCAAAATGCCTAGCCCCGAAAGGGTCGAACGGTCTCTTGTTGTATTGGGATTTCGGTAACCGGGAGTCTACGACTCTCGATCCCAAAAATCCTTTGTCGCGCCAATCCCCGGATTTCGATATGCAGAAATGCCGAAATGGGCTCAGCGGCTCTAGGTCCTCCCTTGGCCTCCAAATGTTTTCGAGTTTTCACGAACCTCGATTTCACGATTCAGGACTCCTGACCTCTCAAACACTCGGTTCCCAGAATGCCGAAAAGGCTTTTGCCCAAGCGACCACGCTATCGACTTTTCGTGATTCGGAGAATCAAGATGCAAGTGGTTCCCCCAGCGTCCTCTGTCTTCCGAATCCCGAGGTTCTAAAATTCCAGAATCTTCGACAACCATGGTATACCTTTTAGGATTCCAGTATTCACAAATCCACGATTCCGGATACAGACAGTTCCCGTTCCTTCAACCTTCCGAACCCTGAAATTCTGAAAAGCTGAAATGTCAAAATGGTTGGCGAGCATACAAGCTCCCCGCTTGGGTCTTGTCCAAGTGGCCCTGTCCCATAACTCGGCACTATTCCTCCTTCTTCTTTCGGGTTGTCGCATTTCAGGACTTCGCGATTCAAGGCTACAATAATCCTTGCCCCTTCGAACTCTCGGTATCTGAAATACTGAAGTACTGAAGCCCGAAATGTCAGTCTTCCACTCCAAAGGGAGATCAATGGATCATATCCTCCCCTGATCTGACGGTTCAAATCCTTTCAAGATTTCGCAAGTCAAGAGTCCTGAACTCTTACCCTTTGCATGCCCAATGTCCAAAGTGTCGAAATCCTCCTTTTTGGGACTTCCCCAAACCTCGATCGCTGCCACGTATCCTCCTGCGATGAATGGTCCTGATGCTTTTTGAGACTTTGACAAGTTCTCTCCTTTGCTTCTGCAAGGGTTAAACCTTGTTCATCCCCTCTTATATCTGACGACTATCGGCTATCTGCGCAAGATCTGACGGCTCAGATCTCATTCTCTTCCTTGTGCGCTTTCCTGCCTACGCCTGGATGTAGATTCAACGGTCCATATATTTTCCTCTACCCGATCCAAGGGTAGTTGTGCTCTCCCTTGAGTTCACACTTCTTCTTCCTACCCCTTGGAAGATTTTCCAAGTTTCAAAGGTCTTTCCCTTTGCTTCCTTCTCCTTTCTATGAGCCCTACAACCTTGGTCTCGTCTGCGTTCTAAGAGGTGTTCCCCCTCCTGATCTTCGGGACTATGAAACCTCAAAGGTTTCCCCGACTTCTACACTCCTTGCAGTTATCGCTCTGTGTGTGAAGGCACTATTCCTCCTAAGCTTTGTCGACTGTGAAACCTAGAAATATTTCTCATCCTCTGCACTCCTTGTAGGGTCCTCACACACAACTATGTTATCTCTTCTGAGCTTAATTGTGGCTCTGACCTCAAGTTGTCTCTATCCCTTTCTCTCCTTGAAGGGATGTAAGTGCCCTCTGGCAACTTATGCTCAAGCACTCCTTGTTGATCCTGCAGGGTGTTCAGTAACCCTGTGAGTGTCTCTCCTTGACCCTTCTCTTTCCAACAGGACTCAAAAAGGGTCCTTTTGTGCACTCTTGCACCAACTCAATGCCCACCTGGCAGATTTCTCCAGAATCCTCAATTGTTCTGGTTCCTCTCTGAACTCAAAATAGAGTTCTTCTATGAACTCTATGCACTTTATCAATGCCCTCCTGACAGAGGCTTTACATAACTTCAGATGTTCTATCTCCCCTCTGTGCCTCCTCTGCACTGTTTGACCTCCAAGGTGTTCAGCAACCTTGAGGTTTCCTCCCTGAGTCAATGACTTCAGCTGGTGCACCCTCCTGGCACATCTTTGTCTGAAATTCCACAGAATTCAGAAGTGCACTTCTTGCACCGGCTTACAGAGACCACAGTACTCTGTCATGCACTCCTTGCATGAAGCCACAAAGAACCCAAACCTGAAATCAAAGAACTCAACAGACAGGAAAATTTGTCTATCCCTGCAAATGCATATCTACCATACATCTACATCATATCATCAACACATAAAGACATTCATTCATGAACTCAAAAATACATGAACAACAACATGCAAGAAAAACTGCTCTGTTTGTATTAATATGAAATGTCTCTTTACAATGTGTTCGAGCTCAGACTACAACAGAGTCTCGGCTCTCCTCTCCCTATTCTCTTTTCTCTTCTCTCCCTAATCTGCTGACTCCCTCTCTGACTGAAAACAAAAGAAAGATCTTTTTTTACAAAAGGGGGCTCATCGAGCGCTTCCCTCCATCCTCACCAACTCTCATTTATTACAATGAATTACATTGAATGGGCCATCTAATCCGAATCAGATCTAGATCCCCATCAACCTGTCATCCATTAAATGCGACACTAACTTCAGCCTGCTCAAAGGCACGGCTTGGCTCTTCGGCCTTACAATCATTTAATTACATTTTCAAAATATAAAAAAATGAAAGGGTTGTGCCTCTCTCCTTCCATTGAATGCGTGTTGGTTGGTTGGCGCTTGATGACGTGAAGTAATGCTCCTGCATCACCAGTGGAATATCCATGGTATTTTATAGATCATGTATGCAATGTTTTCTAGCATGTGTGATATTGCACAGAATGTATATATTATGACCCAATTTTCTAATGATCATGGACCATAGCTTTGGGTAGTACTAAAAATAATTTTAAGATATCTTCAAGGACCAACTAAGCATGAAAGTACATTATGAGAGTTCAAAATAATCTTTAAATTTTATAGATTATTGTGATGTATATTTGGAAACAAACATTTATAGCAATACATCAACTTTGAGGTTTTGTTTAACATTAGTGGAGGAGCATTTTCTTGGGCAAGCAAGAAACAACCGATATTATTTCTCTTTCCAATGAAGACATAGAATAGCTACTTGTCAAGTTGCAAAGGAATTAATATGTTTGAGAAAATTGTTGTAGGACATTATTGGCCCTTGACCAAGTTTTGGGAGATCCTTGGTCAAGTTTGACCTATTTTGGGACTTCGATGGCCTGTCGAAGGCGGAGCGCAAGACGAAGCAGAGATCGCGGGATCTCGGCCCCTTTTTGTGTCCTTTTTGGGATTATGTAATGGGTATGGGATGTCGGCCCATGGGTTTACCCATGTTTAGGCCTATTTTGTAAAGTATATATAGAAGACTATGCAATGTAATGAAAGGAAGTCATATAAGGAATAGCTAAGTGCTAAAGTTGGATCTGTATGATCAAGATTGTAAGTGTTATGTGCATACTGTGTGAGACTTGTAGAGCTAAGTGCAATTCATTATAAGAGGTTGTGGAATGTTGTGTGCTTAGATCTACTCAGGGAAGGAGGATCTAGTGAGATGCACAGATATCCTATCCTATGTAGAGTAAGGTTTTGAGGCTCTATGCATGTAACCTATTGAAGAATCTAATAAAGAAGAAGAGTTGGTGGACATAGCCCCAGGGTGGGGGTGAACCACGTATATGATGTGTTTCTTTGCTCTTTGCGATGTCTTGATGTGTTTATGTCTTAACTTTCTAAGTGATTTGATATAGATAGATAGATCTATTTATGCTTTGGCTAATGATGTATATGGATGTTAGATCTGACTTATATGAATATGCTTAGTGTCTAAATCTATTATATCTAACCTACTTCTCTACGATAAGTGATTAGATACATCATATCCGGATGAATGATGTGATGCTTTGTTTTATCTGCAAAGTATATAGTGGTTGAATATTGATGAACTGTCGGTGCTTTTTGTGGTGGGAAATCCCCCTACGGACTACCACTTAGGGTTATATTATGCATGTAGATAAGATCGAAAGAATCCTAATTTCTACCGTCATCCCAGACCTAATACCCATTTCTTTTAAGAAAATACATGGTTAAACGAACATACCTTGTTTTGGATGTTTGATGTCGATCCTTCTTCACGCTTGATTTCTTGTTGGCAACTCTCCTCCCAAGGCTAACCTGCATACAAAACGAGCAACAAACTATACATGCATTTTACCTACATATTAATTTGTTAGAGATTCAAACATATATTCAATAAACTATGAAGAACTCATATAGTGGGACGGAAAAATCATTTCTTTATTAATTTTAATGAATCAACTTACAATGTCAAGACCGGCCACTGCTCCGCAAACCTGATCCTGGGCTCCTCTTCAACTGTCCTCCAACTTCTTTTCTCTGTATCTCTTCTTGCACAAGGATGGCTAAAGGGTTGGGACAATGGGAATGTGCAATTGGGTAGAGTTTCTTTACTATTATTCTCCTCCTCCAAATAGTACCCCTAACCCTTCTTTTATAGGCTAGAATAAGCTAGGTATTTGGATGAACCCTCGGCCATGCATGGCTAAAGATTCAGTTAACTCACCCAAAGTTGTGTGTCCAGTCGGCAACTTTCCTTTTTTCATACTTTTGTAGGTACACGCGGGTTGTTTTAGCTCAGCTAGCGTGTACACGTGGGCTGTTTTAGGTCAGCTAGCGTGTACACGCGTGGAATAATGGAGTTGGGCACATGGGCCCTTATAAAAGAGGTTTTTTAAAGAGTTGTTCAGCAGTTCTTTGGAAAAGAAGGGATCTGAGATGGCCTGATGCCAGGTAATCATATATCGTGCAAATTAGGGTTATAACAGATTCCCCCTAATGTGTGAGGTTAGAAGAGCATCTGATGGCTGAAATACATTACCAATCTTTACTGCTATGTCGAACAAGTGAGCCCAGGGACCAGGAACCAGGAGGCGTCATCTGCAAAATAACAAATGTCTCACTGAGGCGAGCATACCCATGCTCGGGATAGAATAGAATCATGTCTACCAATCAAATACACTGTATATCCATGTCAAATAACTATATAAAGTGTAGCCACAAACAATACACAGCGGAGCTACATCTCAAAATCAAAAAGATATACATTTATAGTATCCATATTCTAGAAGCTGATATGGCCTGATGGTTGGAGATGAGGTCTTCAGAGCTTGAGCAACAACTTCAAAAATCTTCAAAACTTGGGTAGGAGTGTAATATGAGTGTATGATTTCACTACCCAGAGGTCTTCGATGGCTCGTCGGTCATGAACTAGAGAATCTTGATGATCAGACTAAAGGCTTCATTGATTTCGAACAAAGACTTGATTGGACGTTCAGGATGGTTGGGTATGAGGGAAAGAGACAAACTGCAGAGGGGACGACTTAGGCTTGGTAGAAACTTCCCTTGGACAACAACACAACAAATGATGAGACTTAGGTAGCATGGTATTAATAATAAGTTTACGAAGCAGGAGGCAACGCAAACTCTCCATATGTCTGGAAGAATAACCAAACGAAGGAGGACACAACTCTATGTAGCGAAAATAGCTTCTTAAGGTCGTATTACATCCCATAGTTTGACGTACAAACGGACAAATGTGATTTATCCAAGGGCAACTCATTATGCTGCCAATAAAGAAAATACTTTTCCCTTCCTCTTTTTGGGGCATGTTTGATTTTTTTGTCTTTTTCAATATTTTTTGGAAAAAATAATAAAGGAATGTTACGTTACAACGGAGGAATGAGTGTTACAAACATACAAGTTCAAGGCGCAAGGAAAAGACTGATGTTCAAAATAATGATACTCGAGAAAAATCCTCCAGGGGCCAAGGGTGTTAAGACTCAAAAGAAAAGTGCTACAAGGCTAGCGTATAAGGTATGCAAACATGGTTAACAAAACACACAATGGTAACGTCCTTCGATGTAAGATTAATGAGCCCAAAGAAGGTAAGCTCGATGGTTTTTCATATTTAGAGAGTCTGAAAAAAGATAAAAGGAGACTCCATTGTGGTACCTTTTTCGAAGATAGTCTAGTCAGTTCGAAAAAGGGGTAAACTAGCACCGACAAGATGTCTATTCAAAACCATTCTAACGAGTCTGAGAAAGACAAGATCACTCGGCCATTTTTTCATTTTTAAGGAGTCTGAAAAAAGCTTAACTATGGACTCCGTCAGGAATTTTCTTTTGGACCAGTTTAACAAGTTTGAAAGAATAAGGTCACTCGGCAATCTTTTCAATTTTAGGGAGTCTGAAAAGAGCTTAACTATGGACTCTGTGGGGGTTCCTTTTTCGTAAATTTAGTCCCTCGAGCCCGAAAAAGGGTTAAAATGATCCCTAAGAGTACTCTTCTAGAGAACTGAAGTTCCATAGAGTATACCTTTGTTCGTTGAGTTGACCGTCCAGACCGAAAAAGGGGTAAACTATCGTCGGACAGACGTGACTTCAAATTTCAGTTTAATGAGTGTGAAAGGCCACAAGATCGCTCGGCAATCTTTTCATGTTTAGAGGGTCTGAAAAGGGCTTAAAATAAGACCCGTGTAAAGAATTTTCTTCTGGACCAATTTAACAAGTGTGAAGAAACAAGATCACTCGGCAATCTTTTCATCTTTAGGGAGTCTAAAAAGGGATTAAATAAGACTCCATGGGGGCTACAACTCATGTATGAAACTGGTTCAGGTAGAGCCTAATGTTAGGCTCAGACCAAGAGTCTCTTCGATAGTCAACTTGGGAAGTCTCCCAAAAGGGAAGAAAACACAAACCATGGTGTAAGTCCTCCCGCAGTATTGAAACCAAAGTCATGGCTTCAAGGATAGCCTTATCTGAAGGAAATTCAAAATCTGAGAAATCATGCAAATGAGGATCGACAGTCACAAAGGGTGAAGTAAACTGACCATACTCCATATGACAATGGAGGTTCTGACCAGGACTAGTAGAGTCTATCAGCAAAGAATCACGATCACAGGGGCTTGAGGATCTACTAACAACGAGATCAGACTCATAAGGATACTCAAGCCCACTTGGACCAAGAGGGGGAATCAAGGGCTCCCATGCCCCCATTGGATACACCAATGGATCAATTGTTGATTCCAAGTCTCGAGAGGGAACACATGATTGCACCAGTTCCTGCTTAGAATCAATTGAACATCGAGGATAAGATGCCACATAATTAACCCATGGCGGGGTAGAGTCTACACGAACGCTAGGAACATATAATGGGGTAGTCTGAAATAATGTTGAATTGGGATGGTGATTATCATATGCCAGCTGGTCGATAGTGACAATGCTTCCATTGTGAGGGAAATGCATCACTCGAAAGAGTGTAGATACCATAGCGTTCATAGCATATACATAAACACGCCCGAGAAGCATATTGAAATCTAACGGGCCTTGCACCACTATAACATCGACATAGACAATATTCCCTCCTAACGAGATAGGAAACTGAGGAAGAATCCCCAAACATTCACTAGAATGTCTGTCAAAAGCCAACAGCTCGTGTGAAGCAGACACAAGCTTGGGAGATCCCAAGACTTTCCAAACTGAGCAGAGGCTCCCTCATCCACAATACATCGATAAATGTTTGTTGAATTAACTTCAACCCTTATTTGAAAAGGTGCAGCAAAAGGAAGACGAGGCTCAATAAGTTCATTCCAATCAAAGGAAACCATCCTAGGGTTCAGAGGGGGTGTGCTTGGAATGAGCGGAATGCCCACTTGTTCTAAAAGTATTGAACCAGAAATGATAAAAACATAGTTGGTAGACACGTCACTCCCCAAAAGAAGAGTGGGATCATCCGATGACTGCATTGGAATGACCACTTTCACAACCAATGGTTGAATAGGCTGTGGGACTACATGGTCTAAAGGCACCTCACCCCTTAAAAGAGGAGTGGGATCAGCCAATGACTGCATCAACATGACCACTTTCGCAACCGATGGATGAATAGACTACAAGACTACATGGTCTAAAGGCACCTCACCCCCCAGAAGAGGATTGGTATCAGCCGATGATTGCATCGGAATGACCACTTTCTCAACCAATGGTTGAATAGACTATGAGGAAACCTGAGAAGACTTAGAATCAGAAGAGCTTGCAGACAGGGACCACAATATTTGTACCTTTGGAATGCCAGGGCACATATGAGTAAGGTGATCTCCCTTGCAAATGTTACAAGGGAACTTAGGCTTACATCCTATCCGTCTAGGTTTCTCAACAGGATTAATGCCCCCAGCATGACTAACAGTGGTTGGTTGCACATCTCCAACTTGACTTGTAGAGGTTGGTGATGGGTCGATAACATGACTTGCAGAGGCTACAGACCTATTACCAGTATGACTAGCAGTGACTAGAGTTTTTCCCCAGCATGACTTGCAGAGGTTGGGTGTGTGCCCCCAGCATGACTTGCAGAGGCTAGGTGTTGGTCTTCAACGTGAATTGCAGAGGTTGTTGACCTATCTCCAACATGACTTGCAGAGGTTGGTGATTTCTTCTTCCTATTCTTCCTCTTTCTATTTCGTTTATACTTCTGGTTACTAGTAACTGTACTTTCACCAGAGGTGGGAGAAGGAGGAGGAGAAGACTTTGCTGATGAAGAAATATCAACAGGGGGTCCATGACATAAAGTGATAAACTGAGAAGCGTCAAGAGAATTTGGGACATTTGGAATGGTACCCAACCAAACCGGTAATCCCACATTAAACCCAAGAATGTACAAAGTGGCCATCAAAGGGACACCAACGTTTCTGAAGAAAGGAAAAGCACAAGAATCCCCTTGCGAAGGGGTTCCTTGGTTGGTATCATTGGGAATTTTAGCCATGAATATCTTATGCACAGGTTCTCCCTTTGCGGGATCGTTCAAGTCTGTAAAAGTCTCACACAGTGACTCTGAAGAACCAATGGTATCAAAACAACGCCTATAAAGAGGTGGCTCCACGTTTCTAAGTGGAAGACCAAAAATTCCTCACGACTGGTGGAGTGGGCGGTCTACCACCCTAGGTCATAGACCCAAATCCATGACTGACTAACTCACTATGGAAAACTAGGGAGCACAGAGCACACACTAAAAGTTCCTAAAGGAAAATCAAGCAAACGACTAACTAGTTGGAAGAACAGTTACAACAACCAACACTAGAGAAACTTACCGGTGCAAGTGCAAATCGAACACAGAAGCACCCTCCGGGTATACTCTGCAAATAATGGCCCGATGTCTATCCTAGGTACCGTGGTATACCCCCGCAATCACTTGTGTATGTCTCTAAAAAAGATAGGCAACTAGGTTTCCAGTGCGCGAACAGTCACCAGGCGGGTACAGTCGAAAGTCGGGTAGACCACAATGAGCAGGGTATCGAGCCCAAAACCTATCAAGGGTATCGAAGGCAAGTGTTTCGGAAGACAACTGAGGACCTTGAATGGATTTGAGACCCACGAAGCTCTGTGGCAAATGCAATCGACGGAATCCCAAGACAAGCCCTCTATATGTGTTCTCCATTATGATTGGTCCAGCTTTGGAGGGGTTATCTCCACTACCTTTCCGCACACGACCTCGTTTTTATCCCTTGTGTTAGAGGGGGGTCCCGGATAAATTTCATGATACTGGACTTTGACACTCCCTATCATAGACTCTTATGTATATTTTGCAGCCTTGAAGAGTTTCCTCTCCAACCTAAATCAAGGCTCTAGCCTAGACTAGTTGATGAACCTTATAAAACATAAAGTCTAGTTGATTTTAATTAGTGTTCTTTTTACTGGATTGATTTACTCAAAAAGAGTACAGTAATGCAACTGATGTTGTTAATACTCTTGCGAAAAAAAGATGAAACTTATATGAACACTGGCAAAGAATGATTGTAATTCTTTTTCTTTTTTTTTAAATGCTTTTTTTAAATTAGAAGAAAACACAACACTATCCTAATTTATTTTTCTTTCTCAAATAACAATGCAAATAAAATGCCAGGAAAGAAATAGATCTAACAAACTAAGCTTTTTTTTTAGATTTTCTTCCAATCAAAGCAGAAATAACAAAATATTCTAAAAGAAACTCATTTTTGTTACAATTTCAAGATAAAAATAAGTTAAAAAAGCTAAGAAACAGAAGAAATCTTTTAATGAAAAAGAAAGCTATTGTTGTGATCAGACCTAAGTTTTTGACTACTATGACAAAGACCCAAAAACCTGAGAGGTATAACTCTTGTCAAAGGAAAGGATGATTACCTCACCTTAAACAAAAAATTTCTCCGCAGGCACGCTACTGACAATTCAACAGCAAGCATGTGCACGCGAGCTGTGTATTTTTAGAGTGTGTGTACACGCATGAAGACCTTATGCAGGCTGCGTTTACTTCTGAAACTCTTCAAAAAATGAAACTACAAACAATCAAGCACTGGCAAAGACTACTGGTATTGAGAACTAGAATCTCTTGAAGACTCAGAAAATTACTTTGACAGAAAAAGAAAACAATTGAAGAAAAATTTCATAGAACAAACCAATCTGAGGTGTACACCTAAGCTATAGACTGCAAACAACAAAGACTAGAAATATTTCCAGAAAACCCCTGAGAAGGACTACTTCTGACAGGGAAGAGGATGACTGCCTCTTTAAAAGAAATTTTCTAGAATCCACACGCGACTGTCACTTCCTCAACTAGCGTGTACACGTGGTCTGTGAGAATGTAGGGCGTAGGTACATGCATGTAAACCTTATACAAGCCACGTATACCTCTGTGGGTCTTGAAAAAAAAAATTACAGTCAAGCAAAGAAATAGAGATAACTGGTATGGAAGACCAGAATCTCTATTATCTCAGACTTTTGTAGAAACTTTAAAAACAGGAACATGAAACCAGTTCTTAAAAATACCCAACAATATCCCCAGGAACCCTAGAGATTTCCCTAGTATGGTTTCCAATTCTGTTGTGGTGGGAAATCCCCCTACGGACTAGCACTTAGGGTTATATTATGCATGCAGATAAGACCGAAAGAATCCTACTTTCTACCATCGTCCTAGACCTAATCCCCATTTCTTTTAATCAAATACATAGTTAAATGAACATACCTTCTTCCGGATGTTCGATGTCGATCCTTCTTCATGCTTGATCGCTTGTTGGCAGCTCTCCTCCCAAGGCTGACCTACATAAAAAACAGGTAAGAAACTATACTTGCACTTTACCTACAGATTAATGGGTTAGAGATTCAAACATATATTCAATAAACTATGAAGAACTCATATAGTGGGACGGGAAAAGCATTTCTTTATTAATTTAAATGAATCAACTTACAATGTTGAGACCGGCCACTGCTCCATGAACCTAATCATGGGCTCCTCTTCAACTGTCCTCCAACTTCTTTGTTTTGTATCTCTTCTTGCGCAAGGATGGCTAAAGGGTTGGGACAATGGGAATGTGCAATTGGGTAGAGTTTCTTTACTATTATTCTCCTCCTCCAAATAGGAGCCCTAAACCTTCTTTTATAGGCTAGAAGAAGCTAGGTATTTGGACAAACCCTCGGCCATGCATGGCCAGAAGATCCAGTTAACTCACCCAAAGATGTGTGTTCCATCGGCAACTTTCCTTTTTTCATGCTTTTGTAGGTACACGCGGGTTGTTTTAGGTCAACTAGCATGTACATGCATGCAGTAATGGAGTTGGGTGCGTGGGCCCTTATAAAAGAGGTTTTTTAAAGAGTTGTTCAGCAGTGCTTTGGCAAAGAAGGAATCTGAGATGGCCTGATGCCAGGTAAGCATGTATGGTGCAAATTAGGGTTAGAACAATGCTAAGTGCTCTGTTAAGTATTACAATAACAGATCCATGTCTCAGCTAAGGTTGCAGACACATGAGTCCTAAAACCAACCCTGCCTCTACCTCGGGTGAGACTTCATATTATTCGCAGGTGTTGCCGAAAGGGCTGGTAGTTAGGGTTTTTTTGGTGCACTCTTGTAGCATTGAACCCTGGGTCTGCCCTTGTGCCAACAAATGGTTCCATTGTCGGGAGTGAAACTGTGATTGCTAAGAACTAAGGAAGAGGAAGCTTTGTGCAAAGATCTGACCTGAAATTGTGAAAGCTTTGTGCATAGATCTGTCATTCTAGTGCGCAATATTTTACTTGATTTATAAAACTCTGTGCTAAATAAAGAAGACCGACCTGAAGAAAAGAGGTGAGATCTGAAGAAAAGAGGTAAGATCTGCAAGCTCCGTTCTCTGATAAAGGTAAGAATAGTGAAAATTTCTAGATCTAAAAGCTTTGTGCTTTGTAAAAGTAAGATAAGTGGAAAAAAAAAAATCTAAAATATGGATCTAGGTATGTTTGATAGATTTTGTCCTAGCTTGAAAACTAGGGCACTAATAGATGAAATAAGGTTTGATATGTGTAGATCTGATAAGAATAGTGAAAGATATGTTATACCTATGCATAGAAAGAATGTTTGGACTAACAAGTGGATGCAGGATCCTAGAAAGAAATGTTTGCAAGTTAGCTACCGGGATTCTAGCGCACAGTACAGGAAAGGTTGGGGATCACTTAAAAGAAATAGAGGATTAAACCTCTGCTACAGTTGCAGAAAAACAGGACATCTTGCTAAGGAATGCCCTGGGAGATGACCTAGTTGTCTTTGTTGCAAAGCTATGGACCATGAAGTATTGGATTTCCCTAGAATGATTTCTAAGCTTGAAGGAATGAACATGAGACAAGAAAACTGTAAGGCAGATCTAGAAATGGCAGAACCCCGGAAAGAATCAGAGAAAGTATTTCTAGAGATAAAAGAAACCCTAAATGACCATCGACATGTCAATTTATTAGAGATATTCAAAGAAAAAGAATGTCTTGAAGAAAGAATAGGAGACTTCGACATTGACTATGTTCTGGATGAGGGAACACAGTTGAATGTCGTGACAGAAAGAACTTGGGAACTTTTAGGGAAGACTGATATGACTCCTTCGTTGGGAGGACTAGGTCTACTTAGAGGAAACTTGATAAACCTATGTGGAAAACTCACCCGGATATCTATGAATGCCAATGGAACTTCGACAAAGGAAGATTTTGAGATTATTAAATTTATTGAGAATAGCACCCCATTTACCATGCTACTAGGAAAACCTTGGATTGAAAGAAAT